>JAVKPL010002760.1:0-10416 GCA_032173675.1 Gastrolobium villosum
TGTACTAATATACACTAACAGGGTAAAAGTTAGATGGACATGAGATTTTACCTGAGAATAATAAAAAATATTAAAAGCATATGTTTATAGCATTTCTCTAATTTTAATTTGTTAAACAAAGAGTTATTTTGAGAATATATATATATATATATATATATATATATATATATATTTGAATTAACTTATTTACTAAACATTTATAAATGTAAAGGTATTTACTATTATATTAGTTGAATCGCACTAAAAAACATTGCCAGTGCTCAAGAGGAACGGTTTGCTTAGCTTCACCCCATTAGGCTCGCTGTAGAGACTGGGCACTCCATCCATACTTCGAACTAAAGAAAATTCAATTCAACTTAATTAAATAAAGCAAATATATCTTATTTAAATAAAGCGGACATATATATAAGCTAACTCCAAGTTTAATCAAATTGTTAACCAAGCATCAATTTAAAATTCATTGATTGAACAGAGCCGGGAGTCCAAACTTAAGCATACACAGCTAAGATAAGCAGAGATGTATTCAAGAAAACAAATTGAACGTTATTCAAGGTTCTGTTGGCGCAGATAACAAGATTAATTTCCAAGCCAAAAAAAAAAGTCACGAAATGCTGCACATAAACTTCAAATGCTGGTAGCATACACCATAAAACAATCTATATTACATAGTGCATAAACCAAATTCCCAATTCTGCTTTAAGAATAACATTCCAAAAGCCAACTCCAAATATATAATAAAACATCACAACTCTATAGGCACCATCAGCAACCAGAGACGTTAGAATTCACTACCATTTGGTTCCACTATCTTTGATCATTTCTAAAAACTCCATAATGTGATTTGTTCATAGTGAAAATACGCCAGAAACATGCCTTGAGATCTTCAACGAGGAACTTAAGAGTGCAGTTTTCTTCAATCTCGAGCAATTTAAGTGTTCTCTGTCTAGTAGTTAAACTTCCTGTAACATTTTGAAGATATAACCAACAAACAATATGACATACAACAGTTTCTGGACTGCATTCCACATAGTCCCTGAACAATATAATTTAGTTGATCACTTCTTGAGTGATACACAAACAGCACAGTGGATGGTCACCGAACTTGCCTGAAGCTATATATACCTCCAGAGACACATACTTGGCCAATATCCTGGACGCTATTTACGAGGCTTCAATCAAAGGATCCGAGGAGTTCAGTCAAATAAGTCAATCTCCAAGCAAAATATAACTTTGTAGGAAGATAGAAATTGGGCAGAAGCCAAAGTTAACTGAGGAAGGCATACTGATTCCAAGACAGATCCACTATGATGAATAACAGGCCATAGTGGCAACCAGAATTTGCAACCTCATCAACCGGAAGAAACTCTAGGGTTTTGTATGTTTCAAGTTTCAACCATTGTCCAAAGACTACTTTATTTCACCCTCGAGCTGAACCGAAGAACCTTACTAATAATCAAACAATAAGATGCAGCATTCAAAGTACTTATACTACAGTTCACCATTACTACCTACCTTTGATTCACACGAGAAAAAGATGTTTATTTAAATAATTCCTAATTACCTAGTCCAAACGTTTTGTAATATATTCAGTAACTCTTTGGTTTTCTCTGCGTGTGTTTTTTGGGTGGGTGCAGTTATGGGACAGCTATGACCTCTGAATCAGAATTGACCTCAGCAAGAGTAATGTTAAGTGGTTGCCAGCCTGACTGATGGTGCACAATCCATTTTTTATGGGTAATCACCATGTTTAACATATGTAGGACATCACCCAAAGCATGACTTTTAAGGCACATATTCTTAATGACAATACCTGCTTCATACCTAGAGGAAAGACAATAGAGACACATTATGAGACAGATAAAATTTTCAGGAATTGAAAATAAAGTAAATTAGAAGATCCTTACTTGCACTGAGTATCCATTATGGCTGATCTTGCAGAAGGAGTTGTTAGAAATTTTTGAATTTCATCCCATGTTTCTTTTGAGTGCTTGTTAGGATTACCACCTAAAAGATTTACACACTTCCAAAGCTTATCATTCTTACCAACATACAACTGCAAAGAACCTAAATTCTGCTTCACCACCATCTGCTGCTCAATCGCACACTCCAAAGCCTTCCTGACATCAGTGTTGCGATGCTTGGGATCTCCACATCGAATGCAATCTGCTATATTTGACTCAGTTGGCATAAGTTTTTCAGTTTTTAGTGTGTTCAAGGCTAGTAAAACAACCCCTATAAGCCCTTGGACATATTCAGAAGGTTTAGGGCATCCTGGAGATCCCCACATACCATTACCAGGAAGGTTATTATTACCCATTGCTGCCGATGATGTAGTCCGATCTTCTGGACCATGTGGATAGCCATTGTATAATTGTTGTGTGCTGTGTACCATATGTCCATTTTGTTCATCAATTGACCTTACAGGATTTGGAGTAATACTGTTAGAACTCTGTTTCAACTCTCCATTCCATTGCTTAACCGGACGTGGATCATGAGCTCCGTTGGGATATCCAGAAATGTTTAGATTACCAATATCTGGCACATTAGTAAGTGGTCCTGCAGAGAAGCTTGGCCCAACAGTCCTAGGTGGCACTAGTGAAGTTGCAGTAGTTTGGGAATTTGAAGAATATGAATTACATGGTACAAAAGGAGGTCGCATAGGAAGACTGTTTGATCTTAATGGCTGTGAATATGGATTTTGATGATTGCCCTGTAGATTACCATTATTGCTCCACAATTGATCAGGATTGACATGACGAATATAATTTGGAGTAGATCCATTTGGGGGTACATTAGAGTTATAGTTGCCAGGTCGAGAAGAGTTTATATTGCTAAAATTTTCTTGAAGTCCAATTGGAGCCGGATTCATGGCTATAGGTCCATTTGGTTGACTTGGACTTCTCCAAGTCGTTTTCCCATGATGTTTAGAATCGAATGGCCTTCTTGTATTAGGAAATTTCTGAATTCCTGGATGGAGTTCCGAGTAGGAATCCAAGTTTTGTGTTGTCTGAACAGCATTAGACAGTGGAATGGACAAGTTGTCAGAAGATGATTGTGGGCTATTATTACCAAGTTGTTGTGATTCGCCGGTAGTAAGAGGAGGTCCTCCAGCTAATAGGCTAGTCCAAAGCCACACGCTCTTAGCAGCTGCGACTAAGGGTGCAGACGCTTTCTGAGGTTGTGCAAGAAGAATATTATACCTCCTCATCCGCAATTGATGAAGAGCATTGGAGAAGTCTCGATCACCCGAAATTAATAAGTAATTAGCAGGTGCAGGATTGTCCACCGCCCAGAACAGCATGTCTACAAGAATCTTCTTGTCACTTGCATCCTTAACGCCTAGTAATAAACATAGAAACATCAATTAGACAAAATCACATTTTCCCCAAGCATAAAATAATTAGGTAATGTAAATAAATTCACAACTAATTATGCTCGGAAGGCCTAGTGACGCATTGACAAGGTTCAACGGAAGAAACTAAGAAATTAGTAAATGTTTGGCCAATTCCTCGTGATCATCAAAACCTAATTGACTGTTCAAATTCCCTCTTCATAAGATTTGCATGATTAAAAAAAAAAAAAAGATACAAACTAAATGACGACGGCATAAACCACATAATTGAAAAAGAATATACCAGAAGTAGAGCAATAAGCTAAAGTAAGGTATCAAAGTATCAAACCCTTCTTTCTCTCTCTCTCTCTCTCTCTCTCAACTCAAAATCTAGTGTTTGACAGATCTCATCTGAGCGAGCGTTGTTCGATCACGCGAGCAAGTATTGGATTGTTGGAAACATCGAAGAGCGAGATTGTTCTTGCTGAATCGGCGTAGCATAAATAACAGAATAAAAAAATAAAATAAAAAATTAAAAACAATAATAAGCTTAGCCTGAGATTTGATTTCGGTTCTCAAAAAATAATATTAACAATAACTCGGACGGATGCAAAAGCTTGGCCTGAGAATCGAAATCAATATTTAAAGAGGAATTGACCTTGGATCTAACTGAAAGAGATGAGAATTGAAGGGTTAAGTGGAAGAATAACAGAATAGAATACCAGCAGGGACGTGGTTGAGGGAGATGCCGGTGCTGGAGAGCGCGTGTTGAACGGAGGCAGTGATGCGAGTGGTGTCGCCGTAGGCGGAGATGGAAACTGGACCACAGTAATTCATGCGAACTAGGGCTGAGCTAATGTTCTGGGCGATGGCGTGTGGATCACAACCTCTCGGAACATGGCAGTTCTCGATGTCCCACCACACCGACGTCTTCGCCGATGAGTACTGAGCCTCCACGTTAACCGTCGCTCCACCTCCGCCCATCTGATTGATTCTAGAACCTTCTTATATACAACAAACAGTACAATACTTACGATTAACGGAAGAAGAAGAAGAAGAAGAAGAGGAGTGAGTTAGAACTTAGAAGGCGAATAAAGAGTTTCAGCCTTCATGTTTTATGGTTGGTTGTTGTTGTTGCTGTGGACGATGATGGTATTACTATACCATATACAGTGGTTGAGGAAGGAAGGGAACTCTTGCGTGATTTGACGTATTTGCCCCTTTGCTTATGGAAGTTGACTTGACTTGACTTCATAATGCGCAGCGTGCAAAACAAGCCAGTAGTCACCCCTACTCTGCGATGGGTAGTTTCGGTGCAGCATCCGAAATTATTTTAATTTTAACGTGTTGTGATAAAAAGTAAAATTAGGGGGACGTGGGTAGTACGCAGGGGAAACATCTAATAGACTACTGTATTACTATTTGTTTGGTGCTACGGCCAATAGAAATTCATAAATGAGTGTGAGATTTATACACATGAAAAAAGAGAAATATTTTTTTATCCAAATGTCAGTTGTTCAATAGAAGAGTTACCAATTACAGATATAGGGAAGATGTTCTCGTACGCAGGTGTAGGGGTGTTAACGGACCGAGCCGAGCTGAGCTTTGATCTTAACGGGCCAAGCCTGTTTTTAAACGTGTCCGACTGGCCTTAGCCTGTTACCTGTCACGAATATAATATTAGCATGTGGCATGGTTTATTTACAAAAAATAAAAGCCTGTGTGAAGTCTGTCTTAGCTTGTTAGCAAGTTAAAGAATAAAAATAAGATAACAGAATTCCACAAAAAATAAATTTCCATATAGAAACCTTAGCTTCCAATTTGCAGCAATAATTTATAAAGTCTACAATAAAAAAAAATTTAAAGTGAGAGAAGGTAGATAACAGGTTATATTATCTTAGCCCATTATAAAAAAAGTGCAAACAAAAATAAAAATAAATAAATAAATAAATAAATTGACACAAACAAGCAGTGCATAGTGGAACGAATGAATTTTTGTGGGTTTGTTTGTGTGAAGGAGGGTGAAGGATAATATAGAACAACACTAGTAATTCCATAAATATACATAAATTCAATATATATCCAAATAGCATAATATAGAATAAAATCATTCAAAAAGTTTGTTAAACCAATAAAATGGGGTGAAATAAATTGATGAAAGAGAGAGTTATTACAAGTAGTATAAAAAATATAAATAAATATTTATATACTAGGTTAGCCTGGGAGGCTCTAAGGTCGAGCTTCTGAATTAGAGCCTGAGGCCTTTTTATTAAACGAGCTTTTATACAAGTCCAAGCCTGGTTCCAACACGAGCTTTTATTAAACGAGCTCAAGCCTTTACGAGCCGAGCCAAAGGCCCCTGGCTCGTTTACCACCCCTACGCAGGTGTTCGCCGTTTAGATTATATAAATTTTGAAAATAAAAAATAATGTAATCGGATTTTTTTATTTGATTATATAATCATATATTTTATTTAATTTTTTTTCAAATCATATTTAATACAATTCAATTTTATTCGGTTTGAATTGAAATAAGTTTTGATTTTTTTAAAAACCTAAAATTTATACGATGATTATAATACAAATAACATCTTTTATATGTATTGGCTTTGTAAAATTTGTATAATGATTATTATGCAATTTAGAAGTTTTAGTAAATGATAATCTACTTTTTAATATAGTACAACAAAAAATTGAAACCGGATAAACTCGGTTTCAAGTATCTATCACCTATAGGATAAGAAAGAAAATTGGAAAATAACAAAGTAAGGGAAATTAATCTCAATTACTAATACAAAAAGATCTTAAAACAAGTTTTTATTTCAGATTTTGGCAAATAAGTTTATAGTAGTATCACATTCACTTGAAAATTATAAAAATAAATCCTTAACTCAATTCAAATGCTAGTTTATGTAGGAAAAAATTCATACTTTTGTAGTATCTTACCCAAAGGTTGAAATCACAATGAAGTAGTGATGGAAACTTGATAGAATGTACCAATAAAATTTCTTAGATTTAGAATTTTTTGTGATTTATTTTTAGTTTTTTGGTTCGATCACCGTGATTTGAATCGATTTGGATCGTTGATGATCCTGATACACGTATAGGTGTCGATATTTAGAGTCATGAAAAATAATATACAAAATTTAAAATATACACATCTAAAGTTGTAGTAAAAGCAAGTTTATTTGTTTACCAAAAAAATGATTTTTTAGTTTTAAAGTTAAAAATAGAAATAAGCGTGTAATTTAAGTAAAAGGAAATATAGTTTTTTAAATATTTAGTCCTCGGTTCAATTAGGAAAATCACATGTACAGAAAAAATATTGTTGAAGAGATTTCTCGTCTTTAAAATTCAGTTAATCTCTCACTTATAAGGTCTAAGAATACTTAAAAACAATTCTTTGATTGAATATATTATGAAAATAAATTGTAAGAAAAATTCGCTATTTAATATTGTTAAATGTTTATTTAGATTGATTGTAAAAAAATGTTATCTTAAAAAAAAATTATGAAAGCATTAATTAATATTTAATATGTGACTTTATAATTAATTTTAAAGTAAAATAAATCTATTTGAATTATATAAAAAAGCGATAGGTTATCCTACCTACTCCATTTTGCCTACCGCTTTAATTATCGTTCGATTACAATCTAATCCAACGGCCATATTTGCCAAATTTAAATGTTTATTTAGATAAAAGGTATGGGAGGAAGTGAGGAAAAAGAAAGGGGAAAAGAGTTTATTTTATTTGGCAAATATGGACCGTTGGATTAGATTATAATCGAACGGTAATCAAAGAGTAGACAAAAGTAGATAAAATAGGAGTATGCAGAATAACCTATTCCTATAAAAAAATTGCTTTGGTATCAAATTATTTGGAAAAGTTATTTAATTTAGTTCAAAAAGATATTCTTCAGCCAAAGCTTTAAAATAATCAAATACTATGTTTTTGATTTTTTTTAAATTAATACAACATAACAAAACAAGTAAGAAAGAATTGGACTTGGTAAAGTCAATTCAAAAGTATGGCCTATCAAAAATATGAAGTCCGGTTCCGATCAGGCAAATTTTGGCTCGGTTTGATTTCTGAAAAATAGTTTTTTAATTTTCAAAAAAAAAATTAAAAAATTCGTTTGGTAAGACATGTTTTGTAAAAAATATTTTGAAAATTATAATTGTTTTTTTTTTTTAAATCAAATTTTAGAGAACATGTATAAGTTGTTTTTGTTTTTTGTTTTGATTTTTAATTTTTAAAAAGAAAAAAATATAGAAAACAACTGTTTCCATAACTATTTTACAAAACAACTTTTTTTTTTATAACATATTTTACTAAACAGTTTTAAGAACAAAAAAAACCAAAACAAATCAAACAGATCCTTATTTTCTGAACAGTTCTTGCTCAACTCGTAACTTTTCTTAGGGTATGTTTGGTGCATAGTATAGGATAAGGTCTGATAGTATAAGATCTGATTGTATAAGACCTGCTTAATGTAATAGCCCAAAATAATTAATTAGCAAAATACATGTGATTAGATAATTAAGCAGGTATTAGTGAGTAAAAATAAGTAAAGTCCCTTATAAAATTAAATGGGGTCACTTTTGAGGTAAAAAAGTGTACTCTGTGAAAATTAAGGGGTATAAATGGGTGTAGACAAAAGTGCCCGAAATATAAAAATGGAAGTAGAAATATTCCTAGAAAAATATTCCAGACTGTTGGGTAAAGTTTGGTAATTAATGGAGTTGAATAGATAGATGAACCAATACCCACTTAACATGTGTTAAGTGGCAAGCCACTTGGAACCCTTATTTCCCACCCAACCCGTCGCGCAGAAACAGAGAGAAGAAAAGAAGGGAAAAGAAGGAAGGAAAAGAAGAGAAAAAGAAGAGAGGAAGGAGAAGAGAAAACCCTAGGGGGATCAAACCTTGATGGTTTTGAGTGATTCCAAAGCCTAAACCACTCCAAATCTTCCCCTCTTTCACAATCCTAGCTTGGGTCTTGGTGGGGAGTTGTGTGGTTTGAGATTTTTCTTCTCAAAGTTGCGAACCATGTGGAGAAATTGAGAGATTTGTTGGTTTCTACCTCCATGGAAGCTTGAGGAACCCTCACCCCTTGATTGTGCAACACTTGGTGGTAAGATTTCATCCCTTGAACTCTATTTTCATGAAGAATCCATGATTTAGGTTTTGGATGAATAGTGTTTTGGGGTTTATGGTTATGTGAGTAAATGGGCTATGTTCTAGGAAGATTGAGGCCTAGAGTATGTTGAGAAAAATGCTAGGAATGACATTTAATCGGTGAAAATAAGTTTATATAGTCATATGATTTTGTTTGGAAAATTACAAAATTATGCATTTGACTATGGTTTGGCTTGTTGGTGTAATCAATGGTTTGGTTTGGGTTGATTGTTGATATTGTCCATGTGATGCTTAGGATTGAGGCATTTGGACCAACCGTGAATAACCAACCGTTGGAGCAAGCTATGGAGCTCGGTTAG
This sequence comes from Gastrolobium villosum, assembly GCA_032173675.1. Lineage (NCBI taxonomy): Eukaryota > Viridiplantae > Streptophyta > Magnoliopsida > Fabales > Fabaceae > Gastrolobium > Gastrolobium villosum. The sequence continues at coordinate 8,829 of JAVKPL010002760.1, forward strand.
CTCCTTGAAGTTAATATTGTGTTGTGAAGATTGGTGAAGAACAAAGATTTAGTTGGAAGCTTTGAGGTAAGCCTTCGGACCTTGGGTGTAATTCCCTTTATTGTTCCACCAAGCCCTGAACGGGTAATGGTGTGTTGTTGTATATAAATGCAATGAAATAGTGTAATTCTTTGTTATACGTATTTGCATGCTTTGGTGTGACATAGGATGGTGTTTCCCTATGTTGGTATGTTGCATGACGATGCGTAAATCATACTTGGTAGTTTAGCTGGCCAGTAGGACAATTTGCATCTGAGTATCCTTAGGACAGCTCGAGAGCTCGAGGGATTTCTCCTGGAGATGTTTTGTACACTTGCATGAATATGTATTTGCTGCATTATTATTGTCATTGCTATTACACTGTTATTGAACTATGGGGGTGGAGATGCTTAAGGACCCCTGGTTTACTGGATATATTCGTATATCTCACCCCGTGTGGTTGGGGACCCCCTTTCAGGAAAGGATGCTGCAGGAGCCTCTGATGGCAAGTGGCCATACTTGAAGTAAATGGACATAGGAAGACTTAGGGTCATTTGATTAAGCATGCTATTTTGTAATTCATATGTACAAGATTGTAAATGAAAGTCATTTGTTATATGCATGCTATGTTTAATTGGTTGGACTTAGCCTATGCTCATCCCCTTTGGTATCTTTTTTGTTGATGGGAGCCAATCGTGTGATCATAGTGTTTTGTAGCTAAGTCCCATAATTTGTAATTGAAACTTGTAAACATGATGTAATGTTGTAATTATTGGGTATTTGCATATATGATGAAATGATATGTATGCCTCTATTGTGTATCAGTATCTAGAGAGACTAGAATTCATGTATTGAAAGGATTATATGATGTAAATTAGGTGAAAGAAGACCTTTAGGTTGGAAAAACAATTTAAAAAAAAGGTACACTGTCTTGTGGTCCAATTTTAGTATCCTATAATATAGATTTTGACCCTTGTGTCTTGATGGAAGTTGTAGATATGTTTACTTAGCTTTCCATAGAGAAGATCGTGTAATTTGGATAAGTATAACTCAAGTTATGGTTAAAACACCACAGGTAGGTCAAAATCTGCAGACTTGTTTGGGTGCCTTGCTCCCAAATGTCCACGCTCGGAGCGTGAGATTCACGCTATGAGCGTCAACCTTCTGACTGCCTACGCTCGGAGCGTGAGATCCACGCTTGAAGCGTAGGGGTCCTGGGAAATTCAACATTCTATTTTGTAAAAATCTCATAACTTGGGCTACGGTGCTCCGATTTGAGCGCGGTTTGAACCCACGCGTAAGTAAGGAAAAATCCTATAATATTATGGGCAAATGGAGACCGTAATAAATGAAATGAAAGTATGGTATTAAGCTTTAAGTATGTTATTCCGCAATGCACTATGGTTATGGTCACGCAATTGGGTAATTTTAATTCGGCTTGCTTTAAAAGAAAAATTTAACCGGATTTTAATTGCACCAATGTGATTGTAACTGCGCTTATATTATAAGTCAATGTTAACAAACCGGTTGATAAATTGGGTGTTACACTTAAATTTTAATACTATCAAGT
>JAVKPL010002761.1:0-10081 GCA_032173675.1 Gastrolobium villosum
CACAAAGGGAAGAGACAACAGAATAATTTCCCAACTCTAATGAGATGGAAGAAACAAACCTTCTTCAAGGGAAACTGTAAGAGAACCCGAAATTCCATGAATCATCCTCACATCAACATATCTAGATGCATAAGGTGACATGTCAGCATTCCATATCCCCTTCTGTATACTCATCCATTCATCCTTTTCACATTGACACCATCCAAGTGCATTATTCCTGCACATACTTTGTAAATAAGAAATGGCAATCTTGATAGACTTTGAAAGATGCACATGAGAGGAGGGGGTCTAGTGACAGCAAATGAATAAGGAAAACTATGTACGGTGTGTCCAAGTTATGTGCTTACCTGTGGAAACAAACCTGGATTTTGTCATGCAGAAACTCTGGGATATCATCAGATGGAGCCAAAGTTATGTAGAACGAACTAGCATAGCTCCCAAGTTTCCATCTTGAGATACCAGACACTTGAACACGCTCACATCGAATATAATCGATAACATCAATAGCTGAATCCGCATAAATTGGGGAAGGGAAGATATCCAAGATTGGCCTTTCATTATCAATAACTGCAGTTGTAATGTGCAGAGATTATTTTCAAATGCAAAAATGATAGGAAAAAAAGTACAAGAACAAAGTAATTAAAATACTGAACACAAATATGGAAAATTCAGTGAACAATTTGATATAACATACAACTAGCTACCCACATACACAAAGACGTGATTTGAAAAAAAAAGAAAAAGAAAAAGGAGGATCTATTTTAACCTTTGAGTTGGAGCGAGTCATGGTGATTGGCGAGTGAGGAAGAAAAGAAGAAGAAAAGAAAAAGCAGTGCAGAGGAGAAGGAACCCATGACTCTATGATGGAAAACACAACACAACTGTAAGACCCCCAAATTTCTAACAATTTATAAAACACTCTTATAATAAATAAATTGTCAAAATTCATGTTTTATACAATTATGATACAAAAAATATTGCGGAAGCTAATCTAAATCTAATTTGGGGAAATGTTACCGCCGCACCTGTACAGGGACAAGTGTAAGGCTCTTTATTACATTCAACAAATTTAATATAAAATTATGCTACGATCACCTAAATGATTATGTATACCAAATTTCATCTAAAACTAATTTAAGATGCCCTAACATCAGGATTACATTAGACAAAATTTCTTATAGAAGTTAATATATTATTTCTAAAGCATTAGAATTATACCCAACAAATCTCATATAAAACTAACCTAAGAGCACCTAGGGATTAGAATACCTAGGGATTAGGATTACAGATAATAAATTTTAAATAAAGTTACCTACAGATTACCTAAAGATTGGGATTACATCAGATAAAAGTTCATATAATGCTAACCCTTGACTCTCTAGGGATTAGGATTACATATAAGGATTATGCCCAAATTTCATATAAAAGAGATAACCTACAAATACATAGGGATTAGGATTACATTATATGAAGATTTGAATCACATCAAATAAATATAATATAAAACATAAGTATAGTTTCCTAAGCATCGAGATTACATCAAACAACTATTCATATAACGCTAAGTCTAACTATTGACTCTCTAGTGATTAGGATTACATCTACCAAATTACATATAACCTATGACTCTTTAAGGATTAGGATTACTATTAATTAATTCCAAACAAAATTATAATCTAAGAGCACCTAAAGATTAGGATTACATATAACAAAAATATAACTACCTAAAGATTAGGACACACCTAATAAAATTGCATACACAACAAATCTACAACTGCCTAGGGATTAGGATTACATATAAGGATTATGCCCAAATTTCGTATAAAAGAGACAACCTACAAAATCTAGGGATTAGGATTACATTACCAAATTTCACATGAAATATAATCTAAAAATACCTAGGGATTAGGATTACATATACCAAATTACATATAAATATAACCTATAACTCTCTAGGGATTAGGATTACAATTAATTAAATGAAACAAAATTATAACCTAAGAGAACCTATAGATTAGGATTACCCAATAAAAGTTTCATACACAACAAGTCTACAACTACCTAGAAATTAGGATTACCTGGTCTCCGTGTTGGCTACCTTTTAGAAGAAAAGTGATTGGCGGAAGAAAAATGGTTGGTAGCCAAAGGAAAATAATGATAAAATAAAAATTTGAAGTAGGATAGAGAAAGTAGAGGAGAAGAGAAATGGAGAAATGGAGAAATGCTGAGGATTGGAAAGTGATTTGGTTTGATTAGGTTGACTCCTATTTATAGTTGAAATTTTAAAACTGAGACATTAATAACAGTCATCACATTTATTTTGATTATAAAAACTGCAGGTAAAATTTTAAAGAATATTAAAATATTAATGGTTACAAAATTAATAAAAATAAACCAAAACATTAATTACAGGTAACGGTAATTTATTTTGATTGTAAAAATATCAGATAAAATTTTAAATATTATTAATATATTAATGATTACAAAATTAATAATAATAATTAACGTCATAACCAACCATAAATGCTGAGCGTTATAGCTACAATCAACACTAATTAAGGTTACACCTTTAAAGTCAGATTATGACACACTATCAACAATCAATGCCTATTATCCCATACATAAGGGTACATACTACTACTGCTGCTATTATTATTATTATTATTATTATTATTATTAATATTATAAATTACTATTAATTTTCTGGGTTATTACATTCTACCCTCCTTAAAAGAAGTTTCGTCCTCGAAACTTAAAAGTTTGAGCTCCTCAAATTAACTAAAAGGCATAAGGTTAAAGTTAATAAAAATTTGGAATATAACATTCTACCATCCTTAAAAGAAGTTTCGTCCTCGAAACTTAAAAGTTTGAGCTCTCCTTAAACAAAAGTAAGCAAGCAACCAAGAGTAATGCATAACAAAGCAAACAACATAACATAATGTTTATGAATTTAATATACTTATATATATATATATATATATATATATATATATATATATATATATTTCTATATAATCTTTCATTTGCTAGAAAAATTTTAATCAATTCAAGAACAATTCTAAAAGAAAGTTAATTACTTTTATTAAAATAAGAACGAGTTACTAAAGGTAGTGTAAAAAAATTAAAAAAATATCAATAATATCAATAATAATTTTAAATCACAAAATGATTCCAAACATATAATCATCAAAATTTCAAAGAAATAAATCATATTTAAAGAACAAGAAAAATAACCCTTCACTACCCATCTCTATCGATTTATTTATTTATCTTATGTCCTATTATTTTATTTCCTAATTTTTTTTTGTATTTATTAACTCAGGGATCTTTGATCCTTCGAGTCAGTATCAAAAGCAAACCCCAGGCTGAAGCAGGGGCTCTGATACCATTTTGTAACACCCCCAAATTTATAACAATTTATAAAACATTCTTATAATAAATAATTGTCAAAATTCATGTTTTATACAATTATGATAAAAAAAATATTGCGGAAGCTAATCTAAATATAATTTTGGGAAATGTTACCGCCGCACCTGTACAGGGACTAGTGCAAGGCTCTTTATTACATTCAACAAATTTAATATAAAATTATCTTACGATCACCTAAATGATTATTTATACCAAATTTCATCTAAGACTAATTTAAGATGCCCTAACATCAGGATTACATTAGACAAAATTTCTTATAGAAGTTAATCTATTATTTCTAAAGCATTAGAATTATACCCAACAAATCTCATATAAAACTAACCTAAGAGCACCTAGGGATTAGAATACCTAGGGATTAGGATTACAGATAATAAATTTTAAATAAAGTTACCTACAGATTACCTAAAGATTGGGATTACATCAGATAAAAGTTCATATAATGCTAACCCTTGACTCTCTAGGGATTAGGATTACATATAAGGATTATGCCCAAATTTCATATAAAAGAGATAACCTACAAATACATAGGGATTAGGATTACATTATATGAAGATTTGAATCACATCAAATAAATCTAATATAAAACATAAGTATAGTTTCCTAAGCATCGAGATTACATCAAACAAATATTCATATAACGCTAAGTCTAACTATTGACTCTCTAGTGATTAGGATTACATCTACCAAATTACATATAACCTATGACTCTTTAAGGATTAGGATTACTATTAATTAATTCCAAACAAAATTATAATCTAAGAGCACCTAAAGATTAGGATTACATATAACAAAAATATAACTACCTAAAGATTAGGACACACCTAATAAAATTGCATACACAACAAATCTACAACTGCCTAGGGATTAGGATTACATATAAGGATTATGCCCAAATTTCGTATAAAAGAGACAACCTACAAAATCTAGGGATTAGGATTACATTACCAAATTTCACATGAAATATAATCTAAAAATACCTAGGGATTAGGATTACATATACCAAATTACATATAAATATAACCTATAACTCTCTAGGGATTAGGATTACAATTAATTAAATGAAACAAAATTATAACATAAGAGAACCTATAGATTAGGATTACCCAATAAAAGTTTCATACACAACAAGTCTACAACTACCTAGAAATTAGGATTACCTGGTCTCCGTGTTGGCTACCTTTTAGAAGACAAGTGATTGGCGGAAGAAAAATGGTTGGTAGCCAAAGGAAAATAATGATAAAATAAAAATTTGAAGTAGGATAGAGAAAGTAGAGGAGAAGAGAAATGGAGAAATGGAGAAATGCTGAGGATTGGAAAGTGATTTGGTTTGGTTAGGTTGACTCCTATTTATAGTTGAAATTTTAAAACTGAGACATTAATAACAGTCATCACATTTATTTTGATTATAAAAACTGCAGGTAAAATTTTAAATATTATTAAAATATTAATGGTTACAAAATTCATAAAAATAAATCAAAACATTAATTACAGGTAACGGTCATTTATTTTGATTGTAAAAATATCAGATAAAATTTTAAATATTATTAATATATTAATGATTACAAAATTAATAATAATAATTAACGTCATAACCAACCATAAATGCTGAGCGTTATAGCTACAATCAACACTAATTAAGGTTACACCTTTAAAGTCAGATTATGACACACTATCAACAATCAATGCCTATTATCCCATACATAAGGGTACATACTACTACTGCTGCTGTTATTATTATTATTATTATTATTAATATTATAAATTACTATTAATTTTCTGGGTTATTACATTCTACCCTCCTTAAAAGAAGTTTCGTCCTCGAAACTTAAAAGATTGAGCTCCTCAAATTAACTAAAAGGCATAAGGTTAAAGTTAATAAAAATTTGGAATATAACATTCTACCATCCTTAAAAGAAGTTTCGTCCTCGAAACTTAAAAGTTTGAGCTCTCCTTAAACAAAAGTAAGCAAGCAACCAAGAGTAATGCATAACAAAGCAAACAACATAACATAATGTTTATGAATTTAATATACTTATATATATATATATATATATATATATTTCTATATAATCTGTCATTTGCTAGAAAAATTTTAATCAATTCAAGAACAACTCTAAAAGAAAGTTAATTACTTTTATTAAAATAAGAACGAGTTACTAAAGGTAGTGTAAAAAAATTAAAAAATAATATCAATAATATCAATAATAATTTTAAATCACAAAATGATTCCAAACATATAATCATCAAAATTTCAAAGAAATAAATCATATTTAAAGAACAAGAAAAATAATCCTTCACTACCCATCTCTATCGATTTATTTATTTATCTTATGTCCTATTATTTTATTTCCTAATTTTTTTTTGTATTTATTAACTCAGGGATCTTTGATCCTTCGAGTCAGTATCAAAAGCAAACCGCAGGCTGAAGCAGGGGCTCTGATACCATTTTGTAACACCCCCAAATTTATAACAATTTATAAAACATTCTTATAATAAATAATTGTAAAAATTCATGTTTTATACAATTATGATAAAAAAAATATTGCGGAAGCTAATCTAAATATAATTTTGGGAAATGTTACCGCCGCACCTGTACAGGGACTAGTGCAAGGCTCTTTATTACATTCAACAAATTTAATATAAAATTATCTTACGATCACCTAAATGATTATTTATACCAAATTTCATCTAAGACTAATTTAAGATGCCCTAACATCAGGATTACATTAGACAAAATTTCTTATAGAAGTTAATCTATTATTTCTAAAGCATTAGAATTATACCCAACAAATCTCATATAAAACTAACCTAAGAGCACCTAGGGATTAGAATACCTAGGGATTAGGATTACAGATAATAAATTTTAAATAAAGTTACCTACAGATTACCTAAAGATTGGGATTACATCAAATAAAAGTTCATATAAAGCTAACCCTTGACTCTCTAGGGATTAGGATTACATATAAGGATTATGCCCAAATTTCATATAAAAGAGATAACCTACAAAATCTAAGGATTAGGATTACATTACCAAATTTCACATGAAATATAATCTAAAAATACCTAGGGATTATGATTACATATACCAAATTACATATAAATATAACCTATAACTCTCTAAGGATTAGGATTATAATTAATTAGTTTTAAACAAAATTATAACCTAAGAGCTCCTATAGATTAGGATGCCAAATAAAAGTTTCATACACAACAAATCTATAACTACCAAGAAATTAGGCTTACCTGGTCTCCGTGTTGGCTACCTTTTAGAATAAAAGTGATTGATGGAAGAAAAATGGTTGGTAACCAAAGGAAAATAATAATAAAATAAAATTTGATGTAAGGATAGAGAAATTAAAGGAGAAGAGAAATGGAGAAATGCTGTGGATTGGAAAGTGGTTTGGTTTGGTTAGGTTGACTCTTATTTATAGCTGAAATTTTAAAACTGAGACATTAATAACGGTTATCACATTTATTTTGATTATAAAAACTGCAGATAAAATTTTAAATATTATTAAAATATTAATTGTTACAAAATTAATAAAAATAAACCGAAACATTAATTACAGGTAACGGTCATTTATTTTGATTGTAAAAACCTCAAATAAAATTTTAAATATTATTAATATATTAATAATTACAAAATTAATAATAATAATTAATGTCATAACCAACCATAACTGCTGAGCGTTATAGCTACAATCAACACTAATTAAGGTTACACCTTTAAAGTCAAATTATGACACACTATCAGCAATCAATGCCTATAATCCCATACATAAGGGTACATACTACTACTACTCTATTATTATTATTATTATTATTATTATAAATTACTATAATTTTCTGGGTTATTATATTCTACCCTCCTTAAATGAAGTTTCATCCTCGAAACTTAAAAATTTGAGCTCCTCAAATTAACTAAAAGGCATAAGGTTAAAGTTAATAAAAATATGGGGTATTACAACAACAATAACCAGCGCTCTTCTTTTGCTGCTATTTATAGATTGAATTTTCACAACGTTGAGTTTGTTTAAGGTATAACACCTCACAATTCTAAAATAAGTAATTAAAGTGTTAAGTGAGAAATTAAATGAAGGATTAGTGAAAATCCCAAAGAATAGGCCAAAATACAAAGAAAGGGCAAAACGGTAATTAGCCAACACGCAACCCTAGGAAGGAAAAAAAATCGAGCATGAGGTCTCAGATGATAAAAATAAGCCTGGAAATGGATTCAGAACGAAAAATTGAGTGGATAGGCAAGTTTCAGAAAAATCAGTGAATAGTGTTTTTCGCGGGTAAAAATACCGCAGTCAGATTGCACCGTAAAACGTGCCAGTGGAATTTTGAGCTCTAGGTTTCAAATATTGATTTTAAATGGTCCATAGGAATAAGAAATATGATTTCTGATAATATTTGATGAATTTAAGTCAGTTTGTGGAAGCGTGCCAATGGCGCGCTCAATAGCTTAAAATAGTGTTTTCTCCGAATTACCGGAAAACTCCGGATTCATCTGATAAAGTATAATTAAGGGACAATGGTCAATGTTAAAAATTAGAGTTTCTAAATAAGTTTTGAATTATGAAATTTTAGTGAAATCGGAGAGAAATTCGGATGAGTTTTAAATCGCGTGGGACCCGCCCACTCAAGTTTCACTTAGCCACCTCACCACCTTCACTATTCATCATCCTCTCCTTTTCTTCTCTCTCTAAAAAACGCACATGCAGCCCCTCCCCACCATTTTTGATGCAAAATTTCCTTTGGCCATAACTTGGCCATTTCTCCACCGAATTCAACGATTCTTGTCTTGAATCTTGATGGAAAACACCTTCTGAACCCGTTGGTACCACTATTGAGCCTTGAAACCGCGTATTTGGGGAGATCTGCACCAAACTCAGATCCGAAATTTTGGGAGAAAGTGAGTTCATGAAGCTTTTTCATGCTCCAATGGTGGAGTATACTTAGGTGGAGCCATATACCGTGCAATTGGGTAAGTTATTTCAACATTTCATTGGTTGATTTTTGAATTTGGATTATGGACCCTAAAGAGGGATTTTGTGATATGTTGTGTTAGAGAGCTCAAATGGAAAATGTCTATTAGATGATAATGTCTTAAAATGATGTATTAATGCTAGAAATGCAATGAAAATTTTAAGCGAAAAAAATGGATTTTTAACTTAGGAAAAAATTGATGCATGAAATGGAATTTTTGAATTTTGTGTTAATGTGTGGTATAGTGAATTGTAGTGTGATTATATGATGTTAGGAAGTGATTATGTGAGTTGTGGGCCATAGGAATTGAGTGGAAATCCTTGGTTTGGGCTAACCAAGATTAGGCCATTTATGTACAATTGAGCAAATGGATGTGTTAGAACACTTTGGTGTTGTGTTGTGTGATGGAAAAGTTATTAGATGGGTTGTGTGGTGATTGGCATGTGGAAGAATCAATGTAAAAATGATAAGTGTTGAAAGTGGCAAAATGTGCCTAAAGTGTAATAATTCGCAAAACGTTGCGAAAAAGTCGTAAAACCGTAAAACGGCGATTGAACTAGCCTTTGGGTAACCTAAGTAAGTGAAATAAAATGAGAAAGAAAATTTAGAAAAATAAAACCCAAAATAACACTATGTAGGCCGAACCCTTAGTGGAGGGGAGAGGAAATCTGACGTTTTCGCGTTTTGACGTATTTTGACTGAAATTGACGGCTGTGCATGGTTGTACAGGTTGTCGTACGTGGATATAAACTTGGAACAGTGAAACAGTGGATTGCCCTTGGTCCTGGATCAAGTGGATTGAGGCGTTCCCTGTGTATCAAGCTATGAGTGGAGTTTCTGCGGAGCTCAGTGGACGGATAAATAGAAAGGTAACCTCTTGGTACTGGGGCTTGTTCCCCTTTTGTGTTCCACCTTGCTAGTTGATGGCAATGGTAGGAAGTGTGTATGAGTAGTGTAGAACAGCATGAGCATGCATGTGCATTATCACAGTGGGTACTTATGTACCAAATCTCTGGCCAGTAGATATTTTTAGCCTTCGGGCAAGTGTTTCCGGACTACCACTGGATAGGTCTCCGAGAGGGAGTTCCAGTTGACCCAGGGTCGTGGTGTGTTATCCGGATAGGAGCACACTAGGTAGTCTCGGGTGTATATGGTTGGAAGGGGTACCTTGGTGGGTTGTTCTCTGAACACGCCAGGGGTAGTACCCATAGGCGTATAGCCGAGGACATGGCGTGGTATTGGTAGCTACCATCCCGCATGTCGTAGTTGTTCTGATATATATCCCCCTTTCTCTAAATCCCTTGCTTTATCCCGTTTTATAACAGTGATGTTGTTTTATATTATTGATATACACGAAGTGAACCATTGGGCGGAGTTTTCTCCAGAACCTCTTGGTTACTGAGATATATCCGTATATCTCACCCCGTCTCGGGGCATTTATTTCAGGAGGTAGCAGTGGCACAGGAGTGGCGGGCAAGAGGCCCTTAGGAAGATCATGAAGTGTTGTCATTAATTATCCATGATCATGTCATTTTAGTTATGAATTCATTTGTTAAGTAAAGTTGTAATATATGGATTATTGTAAATTGAAGTTAAAGTGTAAGTGTAATTGTAATTCAGTAGCAATATGACATCTGATTGACCCTGGCCGTTGGATGAG
>JAVKPL010002762.1:0-10212 GCA_032173675.1 Gastrolobium villosum
GTCCCCAAATTCTAAACAGTATGTATAGGAGAAATTAAATTAAAAAAAAAGAAAAAGAATCATGCATGAATCCGAAATTGAAATATAAGTGGAGACAAGAATTATGGACCTGATCATCTGCTGAACAACCGTGAGGGGAAATTCGAGGTTGCCGACAGTGTCTGAATGTCAAAAACAATTTTATAAATCACAAATCAATTGAAATTGAATTAAAAAAAAAAAAAAACTTAGTTGGAGCGCTGTTATGCCTCCACTTTTGTCCGAGTCAACTCGGTCGAACCATTCCCGTAGCACTGCCCTGTTCTCCATTTCTCCACTCTTGCTGCTTGCTAGTTGCTACCTTGGTCAAAACTAAACAAAACAAATTAAAATGAAAAGAGTTTACACAGCTCACAACCGGCGTCAACACAAAGGAGCAGCAATTGAAATCAAAATCGAATGAGACTTACCAGGTTTCTGATTCGGACCGGAGAGTAGACGACGAGCATAGGAAGAAGAGGCGAGGGCCAACGACGAAGAAGAGAGCACCTCCGGCGTGATAGGGTTCTCCATTTCTAAACTTTTCAATTTTTATTAAATATTATTTTTTAATTGTAATTTCATTTTATTTTTACAAAAAAAAAAAAAAGTCAAAACGTGTCCAAATACGTTGACCGCGTGTCGGATTCGGTCAAAATCGCGTATCCCTTTAGACAACGTGTCCCAAAAAATTGACCTCGTATCGAAACGTGTCCATGTCAGAAACGTGTCTGACACGCAATTTTCTCCCCAAAACCCGTGTCCGTACTTCAGAGGTCGTAGCAATTTGAATTTGAATGAAAACTATGTTTACTGTTATGTTTAGTTTACTGTTATGTTGAGTTTCATTTTTTGCTTTAATCTTCAACATGTATTGCTAATTTCTTTTTCTAGAATTCTGATTAAGATGACAAGTACCCATTAATTGATTCAAACTGCTGTGCATATTCTTGAGGTTTGATTAATGAAATTTTCTTGGTTTAAGTTCCATGGAAATGGGCTTAAAGATTCTTGCGTGAATTTTTATTGGAAAATTTGACTTTATGCCTTTCATTAATTCAAGATTCCAAGTTTAGGAATAATCTAGGAAATAATTTGATTATAAGTCATCAATGAACTGATTCAAGATTAAAGGATTAATTTGAATCATTTTCCTAACTGAATTTGGGAAAATTTAGTTGGGTTCTACGAAAGTCAGATTCCATCAAGATAGATGCTACAGCAGTTAAAAAGCAGACGTGCATTTTATAAGGGAAAGTCATTGAAATCAGAATTCTAGATTTTTAATCTTAATTCTAAACTAAATTAAACATGTTGTTACTATTTTTATTATAGTTTGCATTTTAGAAATTATAATTTTCATTGAAAAAGCCATCAAATTCACCTTCAAGAAAATAAAAAAAGAATAAACGAAAGAAATTAAATTTTCCGTTCTTTTTGGATTCTATACTTTTTACAAAACAACTACCACCAACAAAATGGCGCCGTTGCCGGGGAACGGTGTTTGATTTAGTTTCTTTTTGATATACTGTCTTTAGTTCTTGAATTTTAATTTATTATTCTTCTTCTTTTTAATTTCTGTTAAACTCTGACGTTTGTTGTAAAGTTTGCAGAAATAAATTGTAAAAAAAAAGTAGTGACAAGTCTGGGTTCTGCCAATTTTGAAGAAAAAATAAAGGGAACCGCAATGGCACGAGAGGATGGATTTTATGAAGCAAATTTTATCCATGAAGTCGATGAAACAACTTCATTTGCAACTCAACTTGCTGCCTTAAATGAAACTATAGAAAATCTTGCCAAGGTGGTGGTGGAAGAAAGGCAACCAGCACTTGCTCCAATATCTGCTACAACACATATCTACTCCTTGTGCTATGGACTTCATGCTTTGGAAGAATGCCCCAACAACCCAAAATCTATCCTATATGTGGGAGACTTCAACCAAAATCACAACCAGTTCAATCATCAAATATGGCAGAATCATGGAGGTAATTTTGGTCAAGGCCAAGGCCAAAATTATCAACTTCAGCAACCTTATCAAGGATGGCAGCAGTCATTGAACTAAATGAGCATTTTTCACCTTGTTTAATTCAGCAATTTTTTGCTGAACAACAAGAATTAAGCTCTCCAGAAGCACACCCTCCTTTTGAGCAGTGGATGAAAGATTGTGCTGCAAAGAATGATCAAGTTGTGCAAATTCATGGGCAAATGCTTCAGAATCAGGCAGCTCTACTCCAAAGTCACAGTGCCATGTTGAAAAGCATTGAGACATAAATAGGTCAACTTGCTACAGCAATTAGTAGCAGACCTTTGGGGGCACTCCCTAGTGATACTAAATTGCCAAGGAGGGATGAAAAAGAAGTATGCAAAGACCTCCAATTGAGGAATGGCATAGAAGTGGATCAGCTGAGTATGCTATAAGGCCGTCTACCTTGAGGAAATTAATAGAGAAGGAAGGATAGCAAATGGAAGACACCCCTTCAACTTAACCTTCACTCAGTCAAACATCACCTCAAGAGAAAGACATGGAATAGGAGATTACTGTTGAACCAAAAAAGCAAGTGCCAAAATCAAAGGGACTACAAACCGATATGCAGAATAATGAAGTTTCTCAACCTGTATGAAGGGCAAGAAAACTCCCTTCTCCTCAAAGACTTCAAAAACAGCAAGAGGAGCACTACCTCTCCAATGATTTGTCACCCAAGCTGGAAAATTCAGGTTCTTTTACAATTCATTGTGCAGTAGAAGATAGGAATATTGGAGGAGCCTTGTGTGATCTTGGCTCTAATATTAATTTGATGCACATTTCTACTGTTAAACAACTTAGAGTGGTAGCCTCTCCTACCATAGTAACTCCTCAATTAGTTGATAGGTCACTTGAGGCTCTGATGGAAAAATAAATAATATATTAGTGAAAGTTTATAGGTTCATTTTTCCAGCAGATTTCGTAGTACTTGATTTTGAAGTTGCCAAGGATGTGCCTATTATATTGGATAGGCCATTCTTAGTTAAAGAGGATGCTATTATTGATGTTAAAACAGGTGAATTGAGTATGAGAGTCAATGATGAAAATATGGCATTTAAGGTCTTGAATGCCATGAATTATATAGATGAAGACATTGATGGTTGTTCCCCTATATCTATGTTTGATTATTTGGTTGCTAACCATGTGCTTTTAAGTAGTAAGAATGATTGCTTAGATAAAGGCAGCTTTGAACTAATAGAGCCTAAACCAGCCAAGTTTTTTTGGAGACAAGCAATTTTGAACTATTAGGACTGTTTCATTCTGAGTCAGCAAACTAATGTGACAAGTGTGCACCGTTACATTGGTCGTTGGATGCCAACTACCAGAAGAACTAACGTGGCTTGTTTTTTAAAATTTTAAGGGACCACGAGTGGCTTTTTTAATTGCAAGGGACTAAAAAGGGTTTCGTGAAATTTATCAGAGACCAAAAAGGGTATTTACACTTTTCATAAGGCCCGTTTGAATGGGCTTTTTTAAAAAAAAAAGATGCTTTTTTTTGGAAAAAAACACTTCTCATTTTTAGTTCGTTTGAATGTCTACTTTTACGAAAAGCAGAAGTCACAAAAAAGAAGAAGCTAAAGTCCTACTTTTTCGAGAAGCTAAAAATTTTAACTTCGACAAAAAGCAGAAATCAAAAGCCAAATATTTTTTTTCAAAAATTTTATATTTGTATAAAAATATAAATAGCTTAAACTTTTGTAAAAAAACACTTTATTTAGTTTTTGAAAAAAAAAATTGGCTTTTGACTTCTGCTTTTCTAAGAAGTTAAAATTTTTAGCTTCTGAAAAAAGTAGGTTTTTGGCTTTTTTGTGACTTCTCCTTTTTTTAAAAGCAGACATCCAAACGAACTAAAAACGAGAAGTTTTTTTCTTTCTTAAAAAAAGCTCATCCAAACGAGCACATAACTACAACAGTACCTGCTGTCGAATGTTTGTTTGGGCTTATCAAAAAAGTAACTTTTATCGCTTCCTTATTTTAAAAGTACTTTTTTAAATAGTTAAAGCTATTTATATTTTATAAAAATATTTAGTTTTTGAAAAAAATATTTGGCTTTTGACTTCTGTTTTTCTTAGAAGTTAAAGTTTTTAGCTTCTGAAAAAAGTAGGTTTTTGGATTTTTTTGTGACTTCTCCTTTTTTAAAAGCAGACATCCAAACGAACTAAAAACGAGAATTTTTCTTTCTTAAAAAAGTAGTTTTTGAAGAAAATAAAAGCTCATTCAAACGGGCGCATAACTACAACAGAATCTGCTACATGCTACAACAGTACCTGCTAGCCGAATGTTTGTTTGGGCTTATCAAAAAAGTAACTTTTATCTCTTCCTTATTTTAAAAGTACTTTTTTTAAAAGTTAAAGCTATTTATATTTTTATAAAAATATTTAGTTTTTGAAAAAAAAATATTTGGTTTTTGACTTCTACTTTTCTTAGAAGTTAAAATTTTTAGCTTCTGAAAAAAGTAGGTTTTTGGCTTTTTTTTGAATTCTCTTTTTTTAAAAAGCAGACATCCAAACGAACTAAAAACGAGAAGTGTTTTTTTTCTTAAAAAAAGCAGCTTTTGAAGAAAAAAAGCTCATCCAAACGGGCGCATAACTACAACAGTACCTGCTGACCGAAACACACATCTTGTTTGGATGTACTTATATTTCTAAAAAGGTTTTTTTTAAGGGGAAGGTTATAGTTATTACCTCTGTTTTCTTACTATTTCTTATTAGTAAATCTTAACCGTTGATTTTCGTCAATCTAACGGTTAAGATTTATTGGATAATATTTGTTAATTAATTATTAATTTCCAATACATCTTAACCATTAGATGGACGGAAATCAATAGTTAAGATCTAGAAGTAAGAAGTAGTAAGAAAAAGAGGTAGTAAGTATAACCTCTCCATTTTTTTAATAAAAATATTTTTGGGAATTTTTAAATGTTTAGATAATAACTTTTAAAAAAAGAAAGATTTAAAATAAAAGATAAAATGCTGCTTTTTTTTAGCTAGTAGTAGGTTGCTTTTGAAAAAAGCAGAAATTAAAAGATAATATAATTTTTTTGGAAATAAGATAAGGGATAGGATATTGTAACAAACAAGTATTGTTACAAACAATGTTACAACCACCAATCTTACCGTTAAATTGATTAAATTATCTGACGGTCCTGATTTAATGTATATAAAGCCCTCTTTCTTCCCTTCTCTCTCTTCCCTATACGCTCTGCCATCGCCCATAGCCAGACACGTGATGGCGCCGCTGCCCATATCCTCCGTCTCGCCATCGCCGCTGCTACACTCTACTGCCGCTGCCATCGCCGTTTATCCCTTATCCCTCTCTGCTTCTCCGGTCCCAATTGTCTTTCTCCTAGAAGGTGGTGTTTTACCAAGGCTACGAATCCAATGGTTTACTTGCATATGTGTCTGTCTCTTCTTTATCAAATTCTTTTAGTTGGTATTTTTGAAAAATATTTTTGATTTGATTTTTTTCACATTCCCATGAATAATTATGGTTTAGTTTTTAGCCCTAATTGAATTGAAAAAATGATCTGGTTCTTGAATCGGTTGGAATAAAATGATTTAATTATTAAATTAGTTTGAAAAAATATGATTCTTTTGTGCTGTTCGATTTGGATCGGCGACAGAGATGGGCAGAGGCAGCGGAAACCCTAGCTCGTGGAAGAGTGCGGAGGTGATGCGCAGAGCGTATAGGGAGAGAGAAGGGAAGAAAGAGGGCTTTATATGCATCAAATCAGGACCGTCAGATAATTTAATCAATTTAACGGTAAGATTGATGGTTGTAACATTGTTTGTAACAATACTTGTTTGTTATAATATTCTACCCTATAAGATAATATAAATTTTTAAAATACAATTTTAACCTCATCCCATCCTACCTATTTTATCTCTTCTTATCCCACAATCATGTTATTTTATCTCTTTTATTGTAATTTTATATGTAAAAGTGTTTTTTTTTTTATTTTAACATCCAAATACTTTTTTATATAAAAGTGATTTTCATATCATACATCTGAATGTAAAATTACTTTGACTTTTAGAAAAAGTTCTTTTAAAAAAAACAATGCATGAAAAGTCATTTTTTTAAAAGCTCATCCAAACGGGTATAGGTGATATATTAGGGAATGGAAATATAGGTGTTGGTGACAACGTAATATTGAGAAAATGTATGTTTCTTTTTCTTTTCTTTTTTGTCATGTGAGGATGTCAAAAATGTATTGGGATTACATGTTTTCCTTGTTTGTAATGAAGTGAGATCCTATTTTCATTCTTTTCCGTAGCTTTTCCTTGAACAGTTGGGGTTTTGCAAGTATATTTTTCTTTATTATCTTATTAATATGATTTTTTATGGGAACCTAAATTTTAAAACAAAAGAAATAAATTTCTAAGGTAATTTAATTATTAACTTATTTATCGTCATAAGCAAAGATGTAATTATTAGTTTTTTTTATTCAATTTTTGTTGGATTTATCTCGATATTGAATATTTTTAATTTGTATCTCTTATTTATGCATTTTATTGTTTCATTTATACTTTTCAGATATTATTTTTGTATATATTGTACTAATTAAGGTAAATTAAGATGATAGAGGTTAATATCAAAACAGAAAAGATATGAAAATTTAAATCAAATAAACCGTGTTAATTAGTTATATATTTGGAAAGCGATTTTTTTTGAAAGTTAATAAAGAATTTGGTTTGTATCTTTTATTTCAAGTTGTACTTTTTTTATAACGGAGTTGATGTATGATTTTTTGTGATGGAGTACTAAGTGCTTGTTTGGATGTACTTATATTTCTAAAAAAAAAAAATTTAGGGGAAGGTTATAGTTATTACCTCCTTTTCTTACTATTTCTTACTACTAAATTTTAACCGTTGATTTCCGGCAATCTAACGGTTAAGATTTATTGGATCATATTTATTAATTAATTATTAATTTCCAATACATTTTAATCGTTAGATTGGCGGAAATCAACAGTTAAGATCTAGTAGTAAGTGTTGGACAAGTGGCTTCGATACTCAAGAGGGGGGTGAATTGAGTTTTACAAAATCTTTTCGCAAGGTGCCTCCTTTGATATTTTAAAGATTATTTCTTCAATAAAGTGATTTAATTAGGAAAAAGCTAAGTGAAAAAGCAAGTGTAGAGATTAACAAAGTAAGCAAGTGAATAGATAATGACAATCTAAAAATGCAATTTCAATACTTAAGTAAAGAGATAAAGGTTAGAGAAATTGCAAACTAGATGTATCCTGGTTCGGTCACCACCACCATGACCTACGTCCAGACTAAAGTCGCTCGATCAATTCTTTTCACTAACTATCAAGCTTGAGGGTGCTTGACAAACCTCTACAACCTTTCAAGACTTCGGGCTCTTGATGCCTTACACTTTTTCACTCCAAATTTTCTTAGGAATTTGGTGACCTTTCAAGTATAGGGTTCACTCCCCTCTCAAATCAAGAAGCAAGATGAAAGTGTTTAAAAGTGGCTAAGTACTCTCAAAGTACAGATTGCACAAATTGAAGAACTAAGAGATGTATAGCTTCAAAGGAAAGATGAGCTCAAGTGTATGCAATGAGTAAAGTAAGTGATTAATGAGCAATAATAGGCTAGAAAGAGTAATAAAGCTTCAACAAATGATCTATGGTCGTGTACTGTTCATCACCACTGATGTGGGTATTTATATTGACACATCAACCAAAAACTAGCCGTTTCTAGCCGTTTCTAGCCGTTTATAGCCGTTGTAATCCGTACATATCTGGATATTCATCGGGCACATATCCGGATATTGATATCCGGATATTCGTAGTGCAATATCCGGATATTTAATGGCAACACCCTTTTAGTACGAATTCTGAGTTTCTTCTCCTTCTAAATGGTTTCTATGACTTGTAATGCATGTTATTAGTTATGGAAATTATCTAGAAAATTTTATATCATGTAGTTGCTTCTTCCAAACCAATTTTGTACATATAAAACCATTTGTCTCGAATTTTCTTCAAGGATGCATTCTTTTGAAATATATGAGCCATGTATATGTGCGATTATATTCTGCCATTATGCTTACATGACTAAGTCATTTCAGAAACCTTTTAATGCATGTTTAACTTTGTTAGATTAAGGTTCTTTAAGCATTATATGATATGAATGACTTGAGCTCGTGCAATGCTAGAATCTACACACCTTTACATATTTTTCCTAAGTCCTAAATATATATACCACTGAGATCTTGGACTTGGCTTGATGCTTGATTTGCATGCTTTCACATTTACTTGATTTCTTTTGGATGTTGCTTTGTCTTTGAGCATTCCTCTTTGTTATCATGAAAACTATGTTGACGTGGAATCATCAAGTGTACGTTGCATCCACATCATCACTTTGATTCATCACTATAGGTGATATATTAGGGAATGGAAATATAGGTGTTGGTGACAACGTAATATTGAAAAAATGTATGTTTCTTTTTTCTTTTCTTTTTGTCATGTGAGGATGTCAAAAATGTATTGGGATTACATGTTTTCCTTGCTTGAAATGAAGTGAGATCCTATTTTCATTCTTTTCCGTAGCTTTTCCTTAATCAGTTGGGGTTTTGCAAGTATATTTTTCTTTATTATCTTATTAATATAATTTTTTATGGGAACCCAAATTTTAAAATAAAAAAAATAAATTTCAAAGGTAATTTAATTATTAAATTCTTTACCGTCATAAGCAAAAATGTAATTATTAGTTTTTTTATTCGATTTTTGTTGGATTTATCTCGATATTGAATATTTTTAATTTGTATCTCTTATTTATGCATTTTATTGTTTCATTTATACTTTTCATATATAATTTTTGTATATATTGTACTAATTAAGGTAAATTATGATGACAGAGGTTAATATCAAAACAAAAAAGATATGAAAATTTAAATCAAATAAACCGTGTAGTTAGTTATATATTTGGAAAGCTATGTTTTTTGAAAGTTATTAAAGGAAATTTTCTTTACTAATATCAAATCAGAAAAGATATGAAAATAACTGTGTTAGTTAGTCACATATTTGGATAACTATTTATTTGAAAGTTATCTATAGGAATTATCTTGACTGATATTAAATCTTTAAAGATATGAAAATTTAAAAGAAACAAATCGAGTTATACATGTATTAAAAGATTACCTCCAGATTACCAAAAAAAAATAAAAAATTACCTCCAAAAATTCTACTTGTGACGATATAGCATATCTACAATGTCGGAAGATTCTAATTCTGGTAGCTGATCAC
This sequence comes from Gastrolobium villosum, assembly GCA_032173675.1. Classification (NCBI taxonomy): domain Eukaryota; kingdom Viridiplantae; phylum Streptophyta; class Magnoliopsida; order Fabales; family Fabaceae; genus Gastrolobium; species Gastrolobium villosum. The sequence continues at coordinate 9,297 of JAVKPL010002762.1, forward strand.
TATAAGTTGAACAGAAACCACATCACTCACTCACTTACTTGACCGTTACATAAATCTTAAACCACCTTTAGCTGCTCTGTTCCAAACCCTTGAAACATAAACCTTGTACGCTTTCATTCTTCAACTTTGCTTTGCCACCATGAGTCAGAGGGACAAAAAAACTCTGTGGGATTTGGTGGGGAAGATTACAGATTGGGTGACGGATTTGGTGGGGAAGATTACAGATTGGGTGACGCGTCAAAAGATGTCTTCCAAACCCTTTTGGCCTCACTGTTGGGATCTACTTTATCGTGCCTTGCACCACAATATTATAACGATGAAGAATTGGCTCTGATTAAGAGTTGATTCCAAGAACAGGAACCCCAACAACATGAAGAATTGCAATAGCAACAACTGCATCTGCAAGACGGAGAGGCGAGTACGTCAAAGACAAAGCCGCCAGAGAAAGAGAAAGAAAAGAAAAGAATGCGCGAAATGCATGACGATGAGGAAAGGCTCACTCCCTCATGGCTGAATAAAAAATCAAGAAAGACAAAGAATGCATCACCACCAACACAAAGTTGTTTCCAAGAATAGGAACCCCAAAAACATGAAGAATTGCAACAGCAACAACTGCATCTGCAACACGGAGAGGCAAGTACGTCAAAGACAAAGCCCCAGAGAAAGAGAAAGAAAAGAAGGCGCGAAATGCATGACGATGAGGAAAGGCTCACTCCCTCATGGCTGAATAAAAAATCAAGAAAGACAAAGAATGCATCACCACCACCGTCGTCACCATCGCTGCCGCCACCACGATTACCACCACCATCGCGACTTGTTCTCCCTGATGAATTCAAGAACCGTATCAGAGAGTTGAACGGCAGCGACATTCAATTTGTGAGGAGCAAGAAACTCTTCCAGAGTTTATCAATGCCGA
>JAVKPL010002763.1:0-101342 GCA_032173675.1 Gastrolobium villosum
GCCATATTAGTGTTATTTAGGGATTTATTTTTCTAAATTTTCTTTCTCATTTTATTACACTTCAATAGGTTGCCAAAAGGCTAATTCAATCGTCGTTTCTCCGTTTTACGTCTTTTACGCATCGTTTGCTAAATCTTTCACTCTAGGCTCTTTTATGCCAAATGACACCACTCATTATTTTTCATTGATTCTTCCACTTTACAATCACAACACAACACCGAAGTGTTCTAAAACATCCATTTGCTCAATTGTACATAAATGGCCTAATCTTGGTTAGTCCAAACCAAGGATTTCCACTCAATTCCTATGGTCCACCACTCACATAATCACTTCATATCATCATATAATCACACTAGAATTCACTATACCACACATTAACACAAAACTCAAAAATCCATTTCATGCACCAATTTTTTTTCTAAGTTAAAATCCATTTTTTTCGCTTAAAATTTTCATTTCATTTCTAGCATTAATACATCATTCTAAGACATTATCATCTAATATACATTTTTCATTTGAGCTCTCTAACACAACATATCACAAAATCCCTCTTTAGGGTCCATAATCCAAATTCAAAAATCAACCAATGAAATGTTGAAATAACTTACCCAATTGCAAGGTATATGGCTCCTCCTAAGCATACTCCACCATTGGAGCATGAAAAAGCTTCATGAACACCAAAATTTCTCAAAATTTCGGATCTGATTTTGGTGCAGATCTCCCCAAATACGCAGTTTCAAGGTTCAAAAGTGGTACCAATGGGTTCAGAAGGTGTTTTCCATCAAGATTCAAGACAAGAATCGTTGAATTCGGTGGAGAAATGGCCAAGTTATGACCAAAGGAAATTTTTCAAGAAACTTGGTGAGGAGGGGCTGTGATTGCTGTGATGAGAAGAAAGAAAACGTGAAATGAAGGAGATGAATAGTGGTTTAGGAATGTTTATTTGACTTAAAGTGGGTACCGGATCCCACGTGATTTAAAACTCATCCGAATTTCCCTCCGATCATCACTAAAATTCACAATTTAAAAACCTAATGAGAAATTATAATTTTTCATCTTAACACAATCCTTTAGTTTTACTCTTTCAGATAAAAATTTGGAGCTTTCCGGTTGTTCAGAAAAACACTCCTTTAAGGTACAGCGCGCTCCGTTGACAAACTTCCACAAATTGACTTAAATCCCTCAAATATTATCAGAAATCATATTTCCTATTTCTATGGACCATTTAAAATCAATATTTGAAACCTAGAGCTCAAAATTCCACTGGCACGTTTTACGGTGCAATCTGACTGCGGTATTTTTACCCGCGAAAAACACTATTCACTGATTTTTCTGAAACTTGCCTATCCACTCAATTTTTCGTTCTGAATCCATTTCCAGGCTTATTTTTATCATCTGAGACCTCCTGCTCAATTTTTTTCCTTCCTAGGGTTGCGTGTTGGCTAATTACCGTTTTGCCCTTTCTTTGTATTTTGGCCTAATCTTTGGGATTTTCACTAATCCTTCACTTAATTTCTCACTTAACACTTTAATTACTTATTTTAGAATTGTGAGGTGTTATAATCACCCCACCTTTTAGAATTTTGTCCGCAAAATTACATCTTAACGGTCCCGTAACACGGGGTGTAATCGAAAATCTCATCTCTGCGGTATCCATGATTACTTAGTCCTTCACAAACTTAATAATTTCGGGTATCTGACCCCTTAACTCATTATATCTTTCACTGTTTCCTTAAACCACTGTTGCTTTTTCACTCACTGTAGTTCATCATATACTCATTTTACACTTGTCATTTATGGCGCCACGACCTTCAATTCGCAATACTTTAAGCTCTTCACGGCTTACGGTTACACTTTCACCAATTCATCGGTAATAGACGACCACATTACAATTTGTCTGTCTCACTTCATCTCATTTTCATCTTCATCTGTCTTTCTGACCCAATGTCGTTCCCAAACATCTCTAGTTGTTTCCATGATAGACTCTAATTGTTTTCATGTATCTTCACACTTCCTTTAGCACTTAACTCTTTTCGCTGTCCTCACTGTTTCAACAATACTCAAACATACTAGTCCTTTCCATTACTGTCACTGCTCTTATGATTTCATTGTTTTCTTAGCTTCCACCGAAGCACATCATTTCTAGTTTCCAGGGCACTTTGTCGTTTCCTACAGTTCCGACTCACGTTAAATTCTATACTTATATACTTTATTTTTCCTTGTCACGTGTCTTTACCTCTTCTTAGGTACTCACTACTATATTTTCTCCTTGTGATACGAAACTAACAATCCTCACAATAGTTTATCTCTTCGATTAACCTTTTAAGGTCTTTTAACCACACACACTCCTGAATCTTTCCATCTAGTAATCATATTCATAATTTACTTTCACTATTACTCTTTTCATTAACTGAACCATCTCAACTTTATCAACTCAGTCAGCTCAATTCTATACTCAGACCTCTCACGGTCTAAACACAACACTCATCAATGACCTCCATATCGAGGACTCATGCTTAATATTTTCACCTACTAACTATTTTCGACTTTCATTCCACTCCGATGTTGCAACTTAACCATATGGTCCACTCATTTATACTCTTTCTCGTAATCATCATCATTTAATCCTGGATGTCAAACTCAAAACACTATTACTTTACAACTTTACTCACTTGCACTAAACACTTTGGAACAAATCAATTTCGGACCCACTTCACTATTAACTGATGGACTATTCAAAATGCCATACCACTCATATACAAGTCCTATTCGCTAGGAATCCTTGACACTCAATTATCAATTCACTTAAAATTCATTCCATCATTGCCACCACTTCTACAATTTACCACCAGTTGGTATATCAGTCTCTCAGAATATTCAAAATTACCACAAACACTCGTCCATACCTCATTAGTACTTAATCAAAACATCATCAACATTGTGCATTTTCCACACACTTTCCACCATAAGTGGCATATGCGATTACATATAACACTTCTAATCTACTCTACCAGCAAAACCAAGCTATTCACTTTTGGTAATCAGTTAAAACTATAGTTTCCATCTATTAATACACGTTCGTACTTGACTCTATTTCAATTTATCTTTTCCTTAAGGCTAACACTTTACTGTTTTAACCTGAAATCTTGATCATCACTAGCCTTCCTAGAAGGGCACTTACTCATTCTGTCAACTTTAACTCACGTTATCATCCCTTATTCATCATAAGACGAGGGTTCCAACTAACTTGCTACCTCACTTAGAGACAAAATTGATTTCCTCAAACTTACTTTACACCCACAATAGTGCTTCACTATCACACTTCGGAGTTCTCGCACACTAAGCCACAACTCTTATATCCAAACCTGACATACTATTGTCCATTTACAAATATATGACCTCGCATCTTGCGTTAACCATATGAAAAAACTCTCTCAATACAGTGGGTAACAACATTCACAGGTTTAACCCCTCGAGCTCTTGCTGTCCTAAGGGCCCCAGATGCCATGACCCACCGATCAGAGAATCCACCCATATGATCCATGCCGTAAAAACGACTTACTACTAGCTGTCCCTATTCTAAGGCATCCCCCCAAATGTTTCTTCTTTGAGCAATTACATAAATTAGGCACCATACTAACCGTTACACCAATGTGGAATACTTCCTCGTTTCTCGTCATATCAAATACTACTAGTCTCCGGGAACTTGCGAGATAGCTATACATGGCACATAATTCCCTACTATCAAATCATATTACATGCACCCAGTGCACAGAGAAATTTATACTCATAATACATCTGTATATAACAGCAAACTGGTACACCGTGCACTCCCGATCACCCATGAACCCAGTCCATTTAGTGACTGTATCACCTCTGTATATAACATCAAAACTATTCTGTATTACCACATGGGCTGCCCCCATACTCTTAGTCGTAGTGGTATAATATACACCTGTTACATATAAGTTAATTCATCTTACTCTCTCGTGTCATCACTGGTAGTTTACTTTCGTTTCGGTTACCCCTCTGACCTGGTTTATAACATAGTCATGGTTATAATAATCCACAGTCTCTTCGTAATTTCGTACACATCTTCTAACTCGTAATAGTTCCTTCTGTCTTGTTACCGTTAGTCCGTACACTTATTCTTCTGGTTTACTCTTTTACTTTGACTAATTGACACGAGCTGTCGAACTCGCGCAAATTAAAAATTATTTTTAATTAGGGTTCAAAAATTTGCAGTAAAGTGGAAACCCTAAGTCGTCTCTCAAGGAAATTGAATTGGTAAAAATCGCTTATGAAAACAGAAAATAAAAGGGGGGTTTTGGATTTCGGTTGAATAAAAGACAGAATATAAAAACTGGGGTTAAAACTTCGTAATTAAAATTAACCAACCTAGGGTTAGGGTTCCATGGACGTCCTTCATTGGATAAAAATTACCAAATTCACGGTTGATCTCAATTGAATCAGAATCCTTATTTTCAATTGAGAACAATCGGATCATCAAATCTGATGATTATTCCTTTTCCATGATCACAATCGCGACCCTCAGATCGAATATCCACAATCGCACGATATCGATCTGAGTTAGGAAAAGAAACAAATCTGGTTAAAGAATTAGAAAAATTACCAAATTCACGATTAATCTCAATTGAATCAGAATCCTTATTTCCAATTGAGGTTAATCGGATCATCAAATCTGATGATCATTCTTCACCCATAATCGCAATCGCGAACCTCAGATCGAATATCCACAATCGCACGATATTGATCTGAGTTAGGGTAAAGAAACAAATCTGGTTAGAGATTGATCGCAGATCCTCTAAACAGATCCATGGAATCCCTTCCCCTTAGGTTGATTAAAAGGGGGTTTAGCCTAGCATGGCTAGGATAAACATGATTACAAATTAAATTGCATAAAAGAAAAAGAAGAAGAAGAAGAAGATGAAGAACGCGAAGAACGCTCCAGAGAAAATGTCTTGATCCCCAATTCTGAAAATTACATCATGATTCAAATGTTTTCCTTCCCTTGTGCTTCATATGCACCTAGGTCAGAAATCAATGTGGGCTGGGCTTAATTCAGATCGGCCCGGCCCATTCGTCTAAAATACAAAATAAAATAATAAAATAAAACTTAATTACAAGTCTAAAACTTCAGCAAAACATGGTCTTCTTGGCGTTAGAAATCGACCAGCTTCCAGTCCGAATTGGGCTTCGAGCTCTTCATAAGAATTGTAGCCCTCTGTGTTATCTGAAAAACCCAACAAGAACGGAGTCAATCCGACAACTGTGGACCGAGATATGGCCAAAATACAGAAGTAGCGTAAAGCTGAAAAATTCTGACGAAAATAAATTAAACTCAATCAAACACTAAAAAATGTAAATTAACTCAAAACATCATTATTTTATTCAAATAAATCCTAAAAATACTAATCAAGAGTAACAAATAAGTGTAATAAAATATGTGTTATCAAATTCCCCCACACTTATCTTTTTGCACTCCTGGGCAAAAACTAAAATTAAAAGCAAATACTAAGATCAACCAATCATTTCTAACAATTACCAAGCATACAGAAAATATACAAAGATCACAAGTCTTCACAGCTAAATCAATCAGGACAGAAATTCCCTAATCTCAAATCACAAGACTTGCTAATTTTTTTGTTGCACATGCCAATTACAGAAAATGATTTCACACAAGATGCTCTCAATATTTTTCTCTCAAGTGTATCAGGTAATCAGTGTATCACTCAAATCTACTCAAGAAAATCAATCTACCATAGGCTTGCTCAAATTCTACTTCTCCACTGCTACTAACACATGCATGCACAAATCAAGAGGGCTTTATGCGGGGTTGTAATGGGGCTGAGGTGAAGGTATGGATGAAATATGGGAAAAGAAGGTTAAACACCCTAGAAATCTACCAGAGCAAGGCTTAAGAACTACACAAAGATAATGAAAAGATAAAAATAAACACACATTTTTTTCTTTTTTCTTTTTCTATTTTTTTTTCATTTTTTTTTTCTTTTTGCTTTTCCTTTTTTTTTTTTTTTTTGCTTTTTCTATTTTTTTTTATAACATAGAAGAACCACATAGCAGAGAAAAGAATCACATTGTCACCCCCTACACTTAAACTTTTGCACGTCTCGGGAAAACCCCCACACCTAAACACAACATCATAGTGAAAACCATTGCTCAGTAAATCTCCAGGGTGTGGAATTAATTGGTTTTTCACTTAGGCTTGTAATGTGGCTAAAGAAATAAAGGATATAAAGGCTCAAAGAGGCTCACTAAGGGGTAATAATGTAAGGGATGACTATCTGGCTAAAGTGGGTAAAGAAAGAAATGAATGCCTCAATCATATTCATGCATGTAAGTGAAAAAATGCAGTTTCAAAAAGAATCAGAGCAAGTTCTGGAGAGCAAAGATCAAGAGCAGAAGCACACAAGAAAGAAAGCATGGCCAGAAGATATGCCATGTATACAGGCTCAAAACCTCACAAGGGGTAACCAAATCATGCAATCAGCATCACAGCATCAATCAACAAGTATTGCAATCCAAGAATTGAGATCAAAGCCTAATAGACTTTACTATCAAACATTGTGATCTAAGTCTACTCCATGTAACACTCAATAATAACCAGAAAGAAGAGGAAAATATACCTATGAAAGTCAAAAACTAAAAGAAAGAAAGAAAAAGAAAAATGCAAATAACAGAAAGAAAAGAAAAAGAGGGAAGAAGACTCCCTGGACTCCCTAAGGAGGATAAACAACATCAGTGAGTAAAGCCTCTGTCTCCATAGGTTGCTCCTGGGGTCCTTCATGAACAACTTTGAGGTGATGGCCAATCATTGTGCAACTCTTCCCCATCTGCTTATCACGCAACTTTGGGGGCTTTCTTTTCTGTGTGCATTTCTTCTTCTCTTGATCCTTTCTTCCAACCGTACGCAAAATTTTCTGCATACTAAAAACAGAGGAAGAAATTTTTGGTACCCATTTCATCTTGGGTCCATGAGAGTTAGGATCAAAATTATTACCAGAATGAGGAGTCTTGCCTAACTTCACATTTAGTACACATTCAGAATTAACATTAATAGGCAAGTCATAATCCACAGGTAATGCACAATCACTAATCAATTCAGAATCAACCTTATCAGCCACATCATGAATTACTTTTATGCATGAAACTGAATGATCAACCTGAACCTTAGAATGCTTCATGGAATCAAATATAGTAAAATGTAAAATGCTATCACCAAATTCCATGGATAGAGTCCCAGCATGCACATCTATTTTGGTCCTTGCTGTTCTCATGAAAGGCCTACCAAGTATAATTGGTGATCTATTAGTAGCAGTCTCACTCTCCATTTCTAAAATGTAGAAGTCAGCAGGAAAAATCAAATTATTAACTCTGACCAATACATCCTCAATCAAACCAGATGGGTGAATACTACTCCTATTAGCTAATGTAACCACAATACTAGTAGCACGCAAAGGACCAAGACCAAGAGACTTATACACAGATTCAGGCATGACATTAATGGAAGCCCCTAAGTCTAGCATGCAATCATGAAAAATAGAATTGCCAATCACACAAGGAATAGTAAATGTCCCTGGATCTTGACACTTTTTAGGCATAGGCTGAATGAGTGCTGATACATTCTGACTCAGGTTAACTTGCTCATCTCCTTTCAGTCTCCTCTTGTTGGTGCACAACTCCTTTAAAAACTTGGCATATCTCGGAATCTGTTGTATTGCATCCAGAAGAGGGATGTTCACCTCAACTTTTCGGAAGGTGTCAAGTATCTCTTTATCTTGAGCCTTTGCTGATTGCTTCTTGGACTGAGTGGCTCTTTGAGGGAATGGCAGAGGGATATGGACATCAGATGTATCAGTGATCTGCTTCTTGGAACTAGTGTCACCTCCCTTAGATGACTCAACAGCAGCTTGGTTTGGCTCCTCCATTTGCTTTCCAGACCGCAGAGTAATAGCACTCACATTTCCGCTTCCTTTTGGATTTGGAACTGTTTGGGATGGAAGGGAGCTTCCACTTGCTTGTTGATTCTGACTCATGGATGTTGCAAGTTGGCCAATCTGTGTTTGCAGATTCTGGATTGAAGACTCAGTCCTCTGCTGGAATTGCAGATTGTTAGTTGCCATCTGCTTCACTAAATCCTCCAAAGAAGGACCATTGCTACTGGCTTGCTGCTGCATTGGCGGCTGCTGCATTGGTTGCTGCATTGGTGGCTGCTGCATTGGTGACTGCTGCATTTGTTGTTGCTGCATTTGCTGTGGAGGTGCACTTTGCTGATTCTGGCTCCACTTGAGATTTGGATGATTTTTCCAGCCAGGATTATATGTATTAGAGAAAGGATTGTTTTGCTGCTGTTGGTACTGTGGATTTCCATGAAAAACTGCAGCAACAGACTGATCAACTTGGAAACCGCTGTCTTGTAGAGAAGGACAAGCATCCGTGGGGTGAGAAGGATCACAGCAGATGCCACACGGGTTGCTTGTCTGTTGAGCAGAAGGTTGCACTGTCTGTGTCACTGCCAACTGCCTCACCATTGATGTCAACTCATCAAGCCTGTTCTCTATTCTCTGGTTCTCTGTGCTTGATATTCCTCCTGCTGCCGCCACTGTTGGATTCTGCATTGGAGAAGCTTGCACTTGGAAAACTGCACTGCTGTTTGCTCTAGTGCCAAATTGTTGAGCATTGACTGCTATCTCAACAATCAATTCTTTTGCCTCAACAGGGGTTTTATTGCTCAGGACTCCTCCACTAGCTGCATCTAAAAGATTCCTATCCATAGGTAGCAACCCTTCATAGAAGTAAACAATAAGGAGATTTTCTGGAATCTGATGGTGTGGACAGCTTGCACAAACCCTTTTGAACCGCTCCCAATACTCATGCATGTTCTCCCCATTAGCCTGCTTTATGCCACTGATATCCTTTCTGATTGTGGTGGCTCTGGATGAAGGGAAGAATTTCTCCAGAAACAATCTTGACATATCATTCCAGCTTACAATGGAGGAAGGTGGCAAGTAGTACAACCAGTCCTTAGCTCCACTGTCCAATGAGAAGGGAAAGGCACGCAGCTTGATTTGCTCCTCATTCACCCCTGGTGGCTTCATAGTGCTGCAGACTACATGAAGCTCTTTCAAATGCTTATATGGATCCTCACCTGCAAGACCATGAAACTTGGGAAGCAAATGGATAAGACTAGACTTAAGTTTAAAACCAGTATCAAGATCAAGATAACGAATGCAAAAAGGCTGATAGTTAACATCAGGTGCAGACAATTGCTTTAAGCTTCTATTATCCATGGTCACAGAATCAAATAAATTACCAAAAGAGTAAACACTATGTAAAGGACTTAAACAAACAGACTCAACAGACTCAACAGATTCTAAGGTATGCTCAGGGACAACCCTACTATAAGTCAACCTACGAGCTCTACTAGCAGCATGCAATGATCTCTCTATCTCAGGGTCATATGCATATAAATCATCAACATTGGTGGTACTCCTAGTCATGCATCATAGGCAAAGGCATACAGCAGTAAAGTTAGTCACAAAACATACGATAGGACACAAAAATTTGCCGAAAATAGCAAACAGAAGCAAAAATAAATCTATGAAAAATACCAAATGACCTCAGAATGCTATGGGACCAACTCTCCTAAACTCTAATTGACCTTACTGACTCAAAAATCAAATACATTTTTTTAAAAAAATAAAATAAAATAGTAAATGAACGAATTTGGCGAAACCAGGGCTTGATTCGTGGGGCATAGCCCCACGACTTTTGATAGGGATGATCGTTTCCTTCAGGTAACCAATTTTCAGATCGATCAAAGTAAGTCGAACAAATTCAGAAATACCCGACACGTCCTGAAACAACAAAGAAACAGCAAATAAGGTTAGTAAACGGCTGAATTTGGCAAAAATAAGGGTCACCTCACGCCCTTCTAGGGCGTGACTTATGCTCAGAAGGTCGAATTCCTTGGGGAAGAGAACTCCCGAAGCCAATATCTCAAACAGAAGTTTTACCAATTTCCCCAAATTGCCCAAAACCGTAAACCGTAATGCAATTTTTTTTTTTATTATTTTTTTTTAAAAAAAAAAAAACAGAAACAGAAGAAGAAAAGAAAAACAAATAAAATAAAAGAGAATTAATGAGAAAATTAATTTTTTTTCTTTTTTTTTAAACTGAAAAAGAAACAAGAAGTATCACAAAAAAAATGATTTAGACCGATGCAATTTCCCCGGCAACGGCGCCAAATTTGACACGAGCTGTCGAACTCGCGCAAATTAAAAATTATTTTTAATTAGGGTTCAAAAATTTGCAGTAAAGTGGAAACCCTAAGTCGTCTCTCAAGGAAATTGAATTGGTAAAAATCGCTTATGAAAACAGAAAATAAAAAGGGGGGTTTGGATTTGGGTTGAATAAAAGACAGAATATAAAAACTGAGATTAAAACTTCGTAATTAAAATTAACCAACCTAGGGTTAGGGTTCCATGGACGTCCTTCATTGGATAAAATTTACCAGATTCACGGTTGATCTCAATTGAATCAGAATCCTTATTTTCAATTGAGAACAATCGGATCATCAAATCTGATGATTATTCCTTTTCCATGATCGCAATCGCGACCCTCAGATCGAATATCCACAATCGCACGATATCGATCTGAGTTAGGAAAAGAAACAAATCTGGTTAAAGAATTAGAAAAATTACCAAATTCACGATTAATCTCAATTGAATCAGAATCCTTATTTCCAATTGAGGTTAATCGGATCATCAAATCTGATGATCATTCTTCACCCATAATCGCAATCGCGAACCTCAGATCAAATATCCACAATCGCACGATATTGATCTGAGTTAGGGTAAAGAAACAAATCTGGTTAGAGATTGATCGCAGATCCTCTAAACAGATCCATGGAATCCCTTCCCCTTAGGTTGATTAAAAGGGGGTTTAGCCTAGCATGGCTAGGATAAACATGATTACAAATTAAATTGCATAAAAGAAAAAGAAGAAGAAGAAGAAGATGAAGAACGCGAAGAACGCGAAGAACGCTCCAGAGAAAATGTCTTGATCCCCCAATTCTGAAAATTACATCATGATTCAAATGTTTTCCTTCCCTTGTGCTTCATATGCACCTAGGTCAGAAATCAATGTGGGCTGGGCTTAATTCAAATCGGCCCGACCCATTCGTCTAAAATACAAAATAAAATAATAAAATAAAACTTAATTACAAGTCTAAAACTTCAGCAAAACATGGTCTTCTTGGCGTTAGAAATCGACCAGCTTCCAGTCCGAATTGGGCTTCGAGCTCTTCATAAGAATTGTAGTCCTCTGTGTTATCTGAAAAACCCAACAAGAACGGAGTCAATCCGACAACTGTGGACCGAGATATGACCAAAATACAGAAGTAGCGTAAAGCTGAAAAATTCTGACGAAAATAAATTAAACTCAATCAAACACTAAAAAATGTAAATTAACTCAAAACATCATTATTTTATTCAAATAAATCCTAAAAATATTAATCAAGAGTAACAAATAAGTGTAATAAAATATGTGTTATCACTAATCACTTGCCATGGTTCATAACATAATCCCTAATCAATAATTGCTAAATTTTCTCAAAGTTCTGTACACATCTCAATTTCTCAGTATAAGTTTCACATTTCCCATCACACAGGGATCTTCCAATCATTTTCGTCGAATCATAGATAACTACTTCACCTCAATCCTTGCACTGAATTTATACCTCAGTTCACTAACAAATCTTATCATTTTCATCTTGAATTACACATTAACTCTCTTGCTGACCACAATATTCCACACTCTCTGCACACTTTACACATCAGTTCTTTCATTAACCTCTTACTTTCGCACTTTATTGTCACTTGGTTCGTATACTAATCACTTGATTTCACATTAAGCTTTACATTCATTCATTCACTAATCATACCATCTCACCTTATTGTTATACAACAATAACTCACAACTTATGCCACCGTTCTAGTCCATTGTCCGTCACGGCTCACATAACATATGCTCAATACTGTAGAGCAACTCATCAATTTTCCTGATCACTTCCACCCTTGGTGGTTGTAAAATATCCCTTTACCTTGAAAATACCTCTACTCTGTCTGTCCCTCCGTATCAAATACCAATATTTTCATAAGTGCACTACTATTAGTAGTAAATATACATATACCACCAGATCGAAATCTCTTTACAACTCTCATTACTTTCGTACAATGACTGTACATCTCAACCATCCTGTTCCTTTATCACTGATACGCCTGCCAATCTGAGTCAACCTCCACTAACTGCAATGGTGTCTTCATGGTACATAGATCTTGTGTCATCCATGGCAATTCCTTCACTTTTCCTCATACATATTACACATAATAATATACTCATCCTTAGTTCACCTCACTTGTGTTTAGTCAACACTACCTCTTTATGGAATTCACTCCCATATTTCAATATCTCTCACATTATCAATCTATCAGCATCATACTTTCAAGTGGTCAAATCTCGTAGGATTACTCATCGAATATTCTATTTGCTTCACTGCTTGGACCATCCCAATTCATTCAAGTGCACCGCACTTGTCCTGGTCTCATAACTGCTAATCAAACATGACGTGTTTAACTCACGCATACGAATATCTGTTCCCTTTTCTCAATAATTCTTCAGGTTCAAAACCTCTCGCCTTGATGAAGTCTATTCATCAAGACCACTTGTACATAATTGCCTTACTATACTACACATATACTTGGAAGTTCCCAATCTCATAAGTTCATCTCTGTTATATGTTCATTTTTCATATTACTGCAAAGTTCGTCTATGCTCATATTGTACATATCATAAATTGTACACCACTGTTACTTATAATACACTTTTCTTTTGACTTACATCGAAGTCAGATATAATATTTATGTCTGTTCTTTTATGCCTTCTAATATTCATACTTGACTTACTGCCATCCTTTGTCCATGGAGCAGTTAACACTGCAGCCACAACATCAGGCTAAAGACTCACACTCGGTGCTTCAAGGTTACTACGCAGGCTTCTTACGATGACCACAGATGTAACACAAAGGAATGGGTTGATCAGACCCACACTAAGGAATTACATATACAGTAATCGATAAGAATCTACATACAACTATGTAGCACACAACACATCTATATATATTATCAGAGTTCCCTAACAAAACTGCTCTGATACCATAAAATGTAACAGCCCGTTACGTACCGGTATTGTTAACATTAATTATGATATTAAGCGCAGTTACAATCACAGCAGTTCATTTATAAAAATGAGAATAAACTTTTTTACTTTTATTACGCGAACAGTAAAAGTATAAAAAGCGTAATAATAAAAAGCTGTGACCGTAACTGAAACACTAGCGGAAGACTTTCTTAACTATTTATACACTTTATTTTATTACCTACAAGATACTAAGGGGTTCCCATAAACCCACTTAGCCAATTCCTCACTTTTACGTTTTTACCACTTAACAAGATTTGCCAATCTGTTTTTCTACGAACACAAAATAAAAATCCAAACTTAAACTCCAGGTTATCTTTTTTCCTTATTCACTTACCTTTCTATCAAGCTATCACACACTCAATTCCGAGCTCGTGAGCTCTGGTTATCGCCGTTTGAAGTTGGACAAACAACATTGCCTACCAACTCCGAAACAGCCTAAAACGTCCAAACTTCACGGAATAAACTGCACCTAACCACAAGGACACTGCCTCTCAAACTTTTACACCATAAACTAGACACCTCAAACTTCGATTTGATATATCGTACACTTAATTTGACCAAGTAACGAAGCGGGAATTAATTTCCCAACACAGACCCGAATCTGCCCACTGGTGCTGGCCAGAACAGGGCAGTGCGTGACAACAGCCCCCATGGGCTGCACACACCACCAACGAACCTAGGCTTTTGACACAACGTAGGGGACATCTTAAGCTTCAAAATGGCATATGGCACGTCCCAATCGGACCACTATGGAGAGAGATACGCTCCTCCAAAGTTCACCCAAAAACTGTCAATTCTACAGAAAATTCGCCAGAGTTTCCTTTGTATTTCCAAGAATCCCCAAATTCTCTTAACCTGTTTAACACCACTATTACACCTGAAATCCAGCAAAATCCAATGGGTGGCACACACAAGGTCCAACAACGCCTTGGGGCACTTACAACCCAATCCAAATTATACATAAAACATAAGCAGTTCACTTTCAAATCTTTTATAGTTTCAATCACCAACTTCAATTTCATGCATATATCATCATACAGATAATCATAAACCTAAAGTAGGCCTAAAGCCCTTCCATCATAATAAGCATACATCCATGGTATATTTATAATGCTGAATTACAATTACACTTACACTTTAACTTCAATTTACAATAATCCACATATTACAACTTTACTTAACAAATGAATTCATAACTAAAATGACATGATCATGGATAATTAATGACAACACTTCATGATCTTCCTAAGGGCCTCTTGCCCGCCACTCCTGTGCCACTGCTACCTCCTGAAATAAATGCCCCGAGACGGGGTGAGATATACGAATATATCTCAGTAACCAAGAGGTTCTGGAGAAAACTCCGCCCAATGGTTCACTTCGATGTATATCAATAATATAAAACAACACCACTGTTATAAAACGGGATAAAGCAAGGGATTTAGAGAAAGGGGGAATATATCAGAACAACTACGACATGCGGGATGGTAGCTACCAATACCACGCCATGTCCTCGGCTATACGCCTATGGGTACTACCCCTGGCGTGTTCATAGAACAACCCACCAAGGTACCCCTTCCAACCATATACACCCGAGACAACCTAGTGTGCTCCTATCCGGATAACACACCACGACCCTGGGTCAACTGGAACTCCCTCTCGGAGACCTATCCAGTGGCAGTCCGGAAACACTTGCCCGAAGGCTAAAAATATCTACTGGCCAGAGATCTGGTACATAAGTACCCACTGTGATAATGCACATGCATGCTCATGCTGTTCTACATTACTCATACACACTTCCTACCATTGCCATCAACTAGCAAGGTGGAACACAAAAGGGGAACAAGCCCCAGTACCAAGAGGTTACCTTTCTTTTTCCTTCCACTGAGCTCCGCAGAACTCCACTTACAGCTTGATTCACAGGGAACGCCTACATAGAGGACCATTCCACACACTTAGAACTTTGAATCCACTCATGAATTTCAACATATCATGTGTAAACCACATCACTTACCTCAATCCACTTGATTCAAAACAAAGGGCAATCCACTGTTCCAAGTTTATATCCACGTACGGCAACCTATACAACCATGCATAGCCGTCAGTTTACGTCAAATTACGACAAAACGTAAAAACACCAAAATCCCCCTTTTTCCCACTTGGTGGTTCAGCCATATTAGTGTTATTTAGGGATTTATTTTTCTAAATTTTCTTTCTCATTTTATTACACTTCAATAGGTTGCCAAAAGGCTAATTCAATCGTCGTTTCTCCGTTTTACGTCTTTTACGCATCGTTTGCTAAATCTTTCACTCTAGGCTCTTTTATGCCAAATGACACCACTCATTATTTTTCATTGATTCTTCCACTTTACAATCACAACACAACACCGAAGTGTTCTAAAACATCCATTTGCTCAATTGTACATAAATGGCCTAATCTTGGTTAGTCCAAACCAAGGATTTCCACTCAATTCCTATGGTCCACCACTCACATAATCACTTCATATCATCATATAATCACACTAGAATTCACTATACCACACATTAACACAAAACTCAAAAATCCATTTCATGCACCAATTTTTTTTCTAAGTTAAAATCCATTTTTTTCGCTTAAAATTTTCATTTCATTTCTAGCATTAATACATCATTCTAAGACATTATCATCTAATATACATTTTTCATTTGAGCTCTCTAACACAACATATCACAAAATCCCTCTTTAGGGTCCATAATCCAAATTCAAAAATCAACCAATGAAATGTTGAAATAACTTACCCAATTGCAAGGTATATGGCTCCTCCTAAGCATACTCCACCATTGGAGCATGAAAAAGCTTCATGAACACCAAAATTTCTCAAAATTTCGGATCTGATTTTGGTGCAGATCTCCCCAAATACGCAGTTTCAAGGTTCAAAAGTGGTACCAATGGGTTCAGAAGGTGTTTTCCATCAAGATTCAAGACAAGAATCGTTGAATTCGGTGGAGAAATGGCCAAGTTATGACCAAAGGAAATTTTTCAAGAAACTTGGTGAGGAGGGGCTGTGATTGCTGTGATGAGAAGAAAGAAAACGTGAAATGAAGGAGATGAATAGTGGTTTAGGAATGTTTATTTGACTTAAAGTGGGTACCGGATTCCACGTGATTTAAAACTCATCCGAATTTCCCTCCGATCATCACTAAAATTCACAATTTAAAAACCTAATGAGAAATTATAATTTTTCATCTTAACACAATCCTTTAGTTTTACTCTTTCAGATAAAAATTTGGAGCTTTCCGGTTGTTCAGAAAAACACTCCTTTAAGGTACAGCGCGCTCCGTTGACAAACTTCCACAAATTGACTTAAATCCCTCAAATATTATCAGAAATCATATTTCCTATTTCTATGGACTATTTAAAATCAATATTTGAAACCTAGAGCTCAAAATTCCACTGGCACGTTTTACGGTGCAATCTGACTGCGGTATTTTTACCCGCGAAAAACACTATTCACTGATTTTTCTGAAACTTGCCTATCCACTCAATTTTTCGTTCTGAATCCATTTCCAGGCTTATTTTTATCATCTGAGACCTCCTGCTCAATTTTTTTCCTTCCTAGGGTTGCGTGTTGGCTAATTACCGTTTTGCCCTTTCTTTGTATTTTGGCCTAATCTTTGGGATTTTCACTAATCCTTCACTTAATTTCTCACTTAACACTTTAATTACTTATTTTAGAATTGTGAGGTGTTATAATTTTATTCTTCCGTTTTCGACGAAATCCATTTTCCATCAAAAATCTTCGACGAAATCCATTTTCCATCAAAAATCTTCTACGGAATCCATTTTCCATCGAAAAACTTCAAATAATCAATTTCTTTTGCATTTAATTTATTAATCCGTTTTCGACGAAATTCTTTTTCCGTCGAAAAACTTCACAAAATAATTTCTTTTGCATATATTTTAGTCATTCGTTTTCGACGGAATACATTTTTCGTCAAAAATCTTCGACGGAATCCATTTTTCGTCGAAAAACTTCATAAAATCAATTTCTTTGGCATTTATTTTATTCATCCATTTTCGACGGAATTCATTTTCCGTCAAAAATCTTCGACGGAATCCATTTTCCGTCGAAAAACTTCACAAAATCAATTTCTTTTGCATTTATTTTATTCATCCGTTTTCGACGGAATTCATTTTCCGTTAAAAATCTATCAATTTCTTTTGCATTTATTTTATTAATCCGTTTTCGACGGAATACATTTTTCGTCGAAAAACTTCATAAAATCAATTTCTTTTGCATTAATTTAATTCATCCATTTTCGACGGAATCCATTTTCCATCAATAATCTTCTACGAAATCCATTTTCCATCAAAAAACTCAAAAATATCAATTTCTTTTGCATTTATTTTATTAATCCGTTTTCGACGCAATTCTTTTTCCGTCAAAAAACTTCACAAAATCAATTTCTTTTGCATTTATTTTATTCATCCGTTTTCGACGGAATACATTTTTCGTCAAAAAACTTCGACGGAATCCTTTTTTCGTCGAAAAACTTCAGAAAATCAATTTCTTTTGCATTTATTTTATTCATCCATTTTCGACGGAATTCATTTTCCGTCAAAAAACTTCGACAGAATCTATTTTCCGTCGAAAAAATTCACAAAATCAATTTCTTTTGCATTTATTTTATTCATCCGTTTTCGACGGAATTCATTTTCTGTCAAAAATCTTCGACGGAATCCATTTTCCATCAAAAATCTTCTACGAAATTCATTTTCCGTCGAAAAACTTCAAAAAATCAATTTCTTTTGCATTTATTTAATTAAACCATTTTCGACGCAATTCTTTTTCCATTGAAAAACATCACAAAATCAATTTCTTTTGCATTTATTTTATTCATCCGTTTTCGATGGAATACATTTTCTGTCAAAAATCTTCAACCGAATCCATTTTCCGTCGAAAAACTTCACAAAATCAATTTCTTTTGCATTTATTTTATTCATCCGTTTTCGATGGAATTCATTTTCCGTCAAAAATCTTCGACGGAATCCATTTTCCGTCAAAAATCTTCACAAAAATAATTTCTTTTGCATTTATTTTATTCATCCATTTTCGACGGAATTTGTTTTCCGTCGAAAAACTTCACAAAATCAATTTCTTTTGCATTTATTTTAGTCATCCGTTTTCGACGGAATACATTTTTCGTCAAAAATGTTCGACGGAATCCATTTTTCATCGCAAAACTTCATAAAATCAATTTCTTATGCATTTATTTTATTCATCCATTTTCGACGGAATTCATTTTTCGTCAAAAATCTTCGACGGAATCCATTTTCCGTCGAAAAACTTCACAAAATCAATTTCTTTTGCATTTATTTTATTCATCCGTTTTCGAAGGAATTCATATTCCATCAAAAATCTTCCACGGAAACCCTTTTCCATCAAAAATCTTCTACGGAATCCATTTTCCGTCGAAAAACTTCATTTTCGACGAAATTCTTTTTCCGTTAAAAATCTTCACAAAATCAATTTCTTTTACATTTATTTTATTAATCCGTTTTCGACAGAATACATTTTTCGTCGAAAAACTTGATAAAATCAATTTCTTTTGCATTTATTTTATTCATCCATTTTCGACGAAATTCATTTTCCGTCAAAAATCTTCGACGGAATACATTTTGCGTCGAAAAACTTCATAAAATCAATTTCTTTTGCATTTATTTTATTCATCCATTCTCGACGGAATCCTTTTTCCGTCGAAAAACTGCACAAAATCAATTTCTTTTTCATTTATTTTATTCATCCGTTTTTGACGGTACTCATTTTCCGTCCAAAATCTTCGACGGAATCCATTTTCCGTCGAAAAACATCACAAAATCAATTTCTTTTGCATTTATGTTATTCATCCGTTTTCGACGGATTTCATTTTCTGTAAAAAATCTTCGACGGAATCCATTTTCCATCAAAAATCTTCTACGAAATCCATTTTCCGTCGAAAAACTTCAAAAAATCAATTTCTTTTACATTTATTTTATTAATCCATGTTCGACGGAATTCATTTTCCGTTGAAAAACTTCACAAAATAAATTTCTTTTTCATTTATTTTATTCATCCATTTTTGACGGAATTCATTTTCCGTCAAAAATCTTCGACAGAATCCTTTTTCCGTCGAAAAACATCACAAAATCAATTTCTTTTGCATTTATTTTATTCATCCGTTTTCGACAGAATTCATTTTCCGTCAAAAATCTTCGACGGAATCCATTTTCCATCAAAAATCTTCTACGAAATCCATTTTCCATCAAAAAACTCAAAAATATCAATTTCTTTTGCATTTATTTTATTAATCCGTTTTCGACGCAATTCTTCTTCCGTCAAAAAACTTCACAAAATCAATTTCTTTTGCATTTATTTTATTCATCCATTTTCGACGGAATCCATTTTCCGTCGAAAAACTTGTCAAAATCAATTTCTTTTGCATTTATTTTATTCATCCATTTTCGATGCAATTCATTTTCCGTTAAAAATCTTCGACGGAATCCATTTTCCGTCAAAAATCTTCACAAATTCAATTTCTTTTGCATTTACTTTATTCATCCGTTTTCGAAGGAATCCATTTTTCGTCGAAAAACTTCACCAAAACAATTTGTTTTGCATTTATTTTATTCATCCATTTTCGACGGAATTCATTTTCCGTCAAGAATCTTCGACGGAATCCATTTTCCATCAAAAATCTTCTACGGAATCCATTTTCCGTCGAAAAACTTCAAAAAATCAATTTCTTTTACATTTATTTTATTAATCCATGTTCGACGGAATTCATTTTCCGTTGAAAAACTTCACAAAATAAATTTCTTTTGCATTAATTTAATTCATTCATTTTCGACGGAATACATTTTCCGTCAAAAATCTTTGACGGAATCCATTTTCCGTCGAAAAACTTCACAAAATCAATTTCTTTTGCATTTATTTTATTCATCCATTTTCTACGGAATCCATTTTCCGTCGAAAAACTTCACAAAATCAATTTCTTTTGCATTTATTTTATTCAACCGTTTTCGACGGAATACATTTTCAGTCAAAAATATTCGACGAAATCCCTTTTCCGTCGAAAAGCTTCACAAAATCAATTTCTTTTGCATTTATTTTATTTATCCGTTTTCGATGGAATTCATTTTCCGTCAAAAATCTTCGACGGAATCCATTTTCCGTCGAAAAACTTCACAAATCAATTTCTTTTGCATTTATTTTATTCATCCGTTTTCGACGAAATCCATTTTCCATAAAAAATCTTCGACAAAATCCATTTTCCATCAAAAATCTTCTACGGAATCCATTTTCCATCGAAAAACTTCAAATAATCAATTTCTTTTGCATTTAATTTATTAATCCGTTTATTCATCCGTTCTCAACAGAATTCATTTTCCGTCAAAAATCTTCGACGGAATCCGTTTTTTGTCGAAAAAAATTACAAAATAATTTTTTTTTGCATTTATTTTATTCATCCGTTTTCGACGGAATTCTTTTTCAGTCAAAAATCTTCGACGAAAATCACTTTCCGTAAAAAATCTTCGACGGAATCCATTTTCCGTCAAAAAACTTCACAAAATCAATTTCTTTTGCATTTATTTTATTCATCATTTTTCGACGAAATCCATTTTCAATCGAAAAACTTCACGAAATCAATTTCTTTTGCATTTATTTTATTCATCAGTTTTCGACGGAATTCGTTTTCCGTCGAAAAACTTCACAAAATGAATTTCTTTTGCAATTTATTTTATTCATCCATTTTCGACGGAATTCGTTTTCCGTCAAAAATCTTCGACGAAATCCATTATCGTCGAAAAAATTCACAAAATCAATTTGCTTTTGTATTTATTTTATTCATCCATTTTCGACGGAATCCGTTTTCCGTCAAAAAACTTCACAAAATCAATTTCTTTTGCATTTATTTTATTCATCCATTTTCGACGGAATTCATTTTCCGTCAAAAATCTTCGACGGAATCCATCTTCCGTCGAAAAACTTCACAAAATCATTTTGTTTTGCATTTATTTTATTCATCAGTTTTCGAAGGAATCCATTTTCCATCGAAAAACTTCTCAAAATCAATTTCTTTTGCATTTATTTTATTCATGAGTTTTCGACGAAATTCTTTTTCCGTCGAAAAACTTCACAAAATCAATTTCTTTTGCATTTATTTTATTCATCCATTTTCGACGGAATACATTTTCCGTCAAAAATCTTCGACGGAATCCCTTTTCCGTCGAAAAACTTCACAAAGTCAATTTCTTTTGCATTTATTTTATTCATCAGTTTTCGACGGAATCCATTTTCCATCGAAAAACTTCACAAAATCAATTTCTTTTGCATTTATTTATTTTATTCATCCATTTTCGACGGAATCCATTTTCCGTCAAAGAACTTCACAAAATCAATTTCTTTTGCATTTATTTTATTCATCCATTTTCGACGGAATACGTTTTCCATCAAAAATCTTCGATGGAATCCATTTTCCGTCAAAAAACTTCACAAAATCAATTTCTTTTGTATTTATCCTTTTTCGATGGAATCCATTTTCCGACGTAGGAATCCATTTTCCGTCGAAAAACTTCACAAAATCAATTTCTTTTGCATTTATTTTTTCATCAGTTTTCGACGGAATCCATTTTCCATCGAAAAACTTCACAAAATCAATTTCTTTTGCATTTATTTTATTTGTCCATTTTCGACGAAATCCATTTTCCGTCGAAAAACTTCACAAAATCAATTTCTTTTGCAATTATTTTTTTCATCCGTTTTCGACGGAATCCAGTTTCCGTCGTAGGAATCCATTTTCCGTCAAAAAACTTCATAAAATCAATTTCGTTTGCATTTATTTTATTCATCAGTTTTCGACGGAATCCATTTTCCATCGAAAAACTTCACAAAATCAATTTCTTTTGCAATTATTTTATTCATCAGTTTTTGACGGAATTCGTTATTCGTTGAAAAACTTCACAAAATGAATTTCTTTTGTAATTTATTATATTCATCCATTTTCGACGGAATTCGTTTTCCGTCAAAAATCTTCGACGCAATCCATTTTCATCGAAAAATTTCACAAAATCAATTGCTTTTGCATTTATTTTATTCATCCATTTTTGACGGAATCTGTTTTCCTTCAAAAAACTTCACAATATCAATTTCTTTTGCATTTATTTTATTCATCCATTTTCGACGGAAACCATTTTCTGTCAAAAAACTTCATAAAATCAATTTCTTTTACATTTATTTTATTCATCCATTTTCGACGGAATCCGTTTACCGTAAAAAAACTTCACAATATCAATTTCTTTTGCATTTATTTTATTCATCCGTTTTCGACGGAATCCATTTTCTGTCAAAAAACTTCAGAATATCAATTTCTTTTGCATTTATTTTATTCATCAGTTTTCGTCGGAATTCGTTTTCCGTCGAAAAACTACACAAAATCAATTTCTTTTGCATTTATTTTATTCATCAGTTTTCGACGGAATCCATTTTCCATCGAAAAACTTCACAAAATCAATTTCTTTTGCATTTATTTTATTCATCCGTTTTCGACGGAATTCATTTTCTGTCAAAAATCTCCGTCGGAATCCATTTTCCGCCAAAACACTTCACAAAATCAATTTTTTTTGCATTTATTTTATTCCTCCATTTTCGACGAAATAAATTTTCCGTCAAAAATCTCCGTCGACGGAATCCATTTTCCGTCGAAAAACTTCACAAAATTAATTTCTTTTGCATTTATTTTTTTCATCCATTTTTTACGGAATCCATTTTTCGTCGAAGGAATCCATTTTCCATCGAAAAACTTCACAAAGTCAATTTCTTTTGCATTTATTTTATTCATCAGTTTTCGACGGAATTCGTTTTCCGTCGAAAAACTTCACAAAATCAAATTCTTTTGCATTTATTTTATTCATCAATTTTCGACGGAATTCATTTTCCGTCAAAATTCTTCGACGGAGTCCATTTTCCGTCAAAAAACTTCACAAAATCAATTTCTTTTGCATTTATTTTATTCATCAGTTTTCGACGGAATCCATTTTCCTTCGAAAAACTTCACAAGATAAATTTCTTTAGCATTTATTTTATCCATCAGTTTTCGAAGAAATTCTTTTTCCGTCGAAAAACTTCACAAAATGAATTTCTTTTGCAATTTATTGTATTCATCCGTTTTCGACGGAATTCGTTTTCCATCAAAAATCTTCGATGCAATCCATTTTCGTCGAAAATTTTCACAAAATCAATTTCTTTTGCATTTATTTTTTTCATCCGTTTTCGACGGAATCCGTTTTCCGTCAAAAAACTTTACAAAATCAATTTCTCTTCCAATATATTTTAGTCAACCATTTTTGACGGAATTCATTTTCCGTCAAAAATCTTCGACAGATTTCCTTTTTCGTCGAAAAACTTCACAAAGTCAATTTTTTTTGCATTTATTTTATTCATCCATTTTCAACGGAATCTATTTTCCTTCGAAAAACAACACAAAATCAATTTCTTCAGCATTTATTTTATTCATCCGTTTTCAACGGAATCCATTTTCCTTCGAAAAACAACACAAAATCAATTTCTTCGGCATTTATTTTATTCATCCGTTTTTTATGGAATCCATTTTCCGTCAAAAATCATCACAAAATGAATTTCTATTCCATTTATCTTATTCATCCGTTTTCAACGGAATTCATTTTCCATCAAAAATCTTCGACGTAATCCATTTTTTGTCGAAAAAAATAACAAAATAATTTTTTTTTTGCATTTATTTTATTCATCCATTTTCGACGGAATTCATTTTCAGTCAAAAATCTTCGACGAAAATCACTTTCTGTCAAAAATCTTAGACGGAATCATTTTCTGTCAAAAAACTTCACAAAATCAATTTCTTTTGCATTTATTTTACTCATCAATTTTCGACGAAATCCATTTTCCATCGAAAAACTTCCCAAAATCAATTTCTTTTGTATTTATTTTATTCATCAGTTTTCGACGGAATTCGTTTTCCGTCGTAAAACTTCACAAAATAAATTTCTTTTGCAATTTATTTTATTCATCCGTTTTCGATGGAATTCATTTTCCGTCAAAAAACTTCACAAAATCAATTTCTTTTGCATTTATTTTATTCATCCATTTTCGACGGAATCCATTTTTCGTCATAGGAATCCATGTCAAAAAACTTCATAAAATCAATTTCGTTTGCATTTATTTTATTCATCAGTTTCGACGGAATCCATTTTCCATCGAAAAACTTCACAAAATCAATTTCTTTTGCAATTATTTTATTCATCAGTTTTCGACGGAATTCGTTTTTCTTCGAAAAACTTCACAAAATGAATTTCTTTTGCAATTTATTATATTCATCCATTTTCGACGAAATTCGTTTTCCGTCAAAAATCTTCGACGCAATCCATTTTCATCGAAAAACTTCACAAAATCAATTGCTTTTGCATTTATTTTATTCATCCATTTTCGATGGAATCCGTTTTCCTTCAAAAAACTTCACAATATCAATTTCTTTTGCATTTATTTTATTCATCCATTTTCGACGGAATCCATTTTTTGTCAAAAAACTTAATAAAATCAATTTCTTTTGCATTTATTTTATTCATCCATTTTCGACGGAATCCATTTTCCGTCAAAAAACTTCACAATATCAATTTCTTTTGCATTTATTTTATTCATCCATTTTCGACGTAATCCATTTTCTGTCAAAAAACTTCAGAATATCAATTTCTTTTGCATTTATTTTATTCATCAGTTTTCGACGGAATTCGTTTTCCGTCGAAAAACTACACAAAATCAATTTCTTTTGCATTTATTTTATTCATCAGTTTTCGACGGAATCCATTTTCCATCGAAAAACTTCACAAAATCAATTTCTTTTGCATTTATTTTATTCATCCATTTTCGACGGAATCCATTTTCCGCCAAAACTCTTCACAAAATCAATTTCTTTTGCATTTATTTTATTCCTCCATTTTCGACGGAGTACATTTTCCGTCAAAAATCTCCGTCGGAATCCATTTTCCGTCGAAAAACTTCACAAAATCAATTTCTTTTGCATTTATATTTTCATCCATTTTTTACGGAATCCTTTTTTCGTCGAAGGAATCCATTTTCCGTCGAAAAACTTCACAAAGTCAATTTCTTTTGCATTGATTTTATTCATCCGTTTTCGACGGAATTCATTTTCTGTCAAAAATCTTCGACGGAATCCATTTTTCATCAAAAAACTTCACAAAATCAATTTCTTTTGCATTTATTTTACTCATCTGTTTTCGACGAAATCCATTTTCCATCGAAAAAATTCACAAAATCAATTTCTTTTGTATTTATTTTATTCATCAGTTTTCGACGGAATTCATTTTCCGTCGAAAAACTTCACAAAATGAATTTCTTTTGCAATTTATTTTATTCATCCGTTTTCGACGGAATTCGTTTTCCGTCAAAAATCTTCGACGAAATCCATTTTCGTCGAAGAACTTCAAGAAATCAATTGTTTTTGCATTTATTTTATTCATCAATTTTCGACGGAATTCATTTTCCGTCAAAATTCTTCGACGGAGTCCATTTTCCGTCAAAAAACTTCACAAAATCAATTTCTTTTGCATTTATTTTATTCATCAGTTTTCGACGGAATCCATTTTCCTTCGAAAAACTTCACAAGATAAATTTCTTTAGCATTTATTTTATCCATCAGTTTTCGAAGAAATTCTTTTTCCGTCGAAAAACTTCACAAAATGAATTTCTTTTGCAATTTATTGTATTCATCCGTTTTCGACGGAATTCGTTTTCCATCAAAAATCTTCGATGCAATCCATTTTCGTCGAAAATTTTCACAAAATCAATTTCTTTTGCATTTATTTTTTTCATCCGTTTTCGACGGAATCCGTTTTCCGTCAAAAAACTTTACAAAATCAATTTCTCTTCCAATATATTTTAGTCAACCATTTTTGACGGAATTCATTTTCCGTCAAAAATCTTCGACAGATTTCCTTTTTCGTCGAAAAACTTCACAAAGTCAATTTTTTTTGCATTTATTTTATTCATCCATTTTCAACGGAATCTATTTTCCTTCGAAAAACAACACAAAATCAATTTCTTCAGCATTTATTTTATTCATCCGTTTTCAACGGAATCCATTTTCCTTCGAAAAACAACACAAAATCAATTTCTTCGGCATTTATTTTATTCATCCGTTTTTTATGGAATCCATTTTCCGTCAAAAATCATCACAAAATGAATTTCTATTCCATTTATCTTATTCATCCGTTTTCAACGGAATTCATTTTCCATCAAAAATCTTCGACGTAATCCATTTTTTGTCGAAAAAAATAACAAAATAATTTTTTTTTTGCATTTATTTTATTCATCCGTTTTCGACGGAATTCATTTTCAGTCAAAAATCTTCGACGAAAATCACTTTCTGTCAAAAATCTTAGACGGAATCATTTTCTGTCAAAAAACTTCACAAAATCAATTTCTTTTGCATTTATTTTACTCATCAATTTTCGACGAAATCCATTTTCCATCGAAAAACTTCCCAAAATCAATTTCTTTTGTATTTATTTTATTCATCAGTTTTCGACGGAATTCGTTTTCCGTCGTAAAACTTCACAAAATAAATTTCTTTTGCAATTTATTTTATTCATCCGTTTTCGACGGAATTCATTTTCCGTCAAAAAACTTCACAAAATCAATTTCTTTTGCATTTATTTTATTCATCCATTTTCGACGGAATCCATTTTTCGTCATAGGAATCCATTTTCCGTCAAAAAACTTCATAAAATCAATTTCGTTTGCATTTATTTTATTCATCAGTTTCGACGGAATCCATTTTCCATCGAAAAACTTCACAAAATCAATTTCTTTTGCAATTATTTTATTCATCAGTTTTCGACGGAATTCGTTTTTCTTCGAAAAACTTCACAAAATGAATTTCTTTTGCAATTTATTATATTCATCCATTTTCGACGAAATTCATTTTCCGTCAAAAATCTTCGACGCAATCCATTTTCATCGAAAAACTTCACAAAATCAATTGCTTTTGCATTTATTTTATTCATCCATTTTCGATGGAATCCGTTTTCCTTCAAAAAACTTCACAATATCAATTTCTTTTGCATTTATTTTATTCATCCATTTTCGACGGAATCCATTTTTTGTCAAAAAACTTAATAAAATCAATTTCTTTTGCATTTATTTTATTCATCCATTTTCGACGGAATCCATTTTCCGTCAAAAAACTTCACAATATCAATTTCTTTTGCATTTATTTTATTCATCCATTTTCGACGTAATCCATTTTCTGTCAAAAAACTTCAGAATATCAATTTCTTTTGCATTTATTTTATTCATCAGTTTTCGACGGAATTCGTTTTCCGTCGAAAAACTACACAAAATCAATTTCTTTTGCATTTATTTTATTCATCAGTTTTCGACGGAATCCATTTTCCATCGAAAAACTTCACAAAATCAATTTCTTTTGCATTTATTTTATTCATCCATTTTCGACGGAATCCATTTTCCGCCAAAACTCTTCACAAAATCAATTTCTTTTGCATTTATTTTATTCCTCCATTTTCGACGGAGTACATTTTCCGTCAAAAATCTCCGTCGGAATCCATTTTCCGTCGAAAAACTTCACAAAATCAATTTCTTTTGCATTTATATTTTCATCCATTTTTTACGGAATCCTTTTTTCGTCGAAGGAATCCATTTTCCGTCGAAAAACTTCACAAAGTCAATTTCTTTTGCATTGATTTTATTCATCCGTTTTCGACGGAATTCATTTTCTGTCAAAAATCTTCGACGGAATCCATTTTTCATCAAAAAACTTCACAAAATCAATTTCTTTTGCATTTATTTTACTCATCTGTTTTCGACGAAATCCATTTTCCATCGAAAAAATTCACAAAATCAATTTCTTTTGTATTTATTTTATTCATCAGTTTTCGACGGAATTCATTTTCCGTCGAAAAACTTCACAAAATGAATTTCTTTTGCAATTTATTTTATTCATCCGTTTTCGACGGAATTCGTTTTCCGTCAAAAATCTTCGACGGAATCCATTTTCGTCGAAGAACTTCAAGAAATCAATTGTTTTTGCATTTATTTTATTCATCAATTTTCGACGGAATTCATTTTCCGTCAAAATTCTTCGACGGAGTCCATTTTCCGTCAAAAAACTTCACAAAATCAATTTCTTTTGCATTTATTTTATTCATCAGTTTTCGACGGAATCCATTTTCCTTCGAAAAACTTCACAAGATAAATTTCTTTAGCATTTATTTTATCCATCAGTTTTCGAAGAAATTCTTTTTCCGTCGAAAAACTTCACAAAATGAATTTCTTTTGCAATTTATTGTATTCATCCGTTTTCGACGGAATTCGTTTTCCATCAAAAATCTTCGATGCAATCCATTTTCGTCGAAAATTTTCACAAAATCAATTTCTTTTGCATTTATTTTTTTCATCCGTTTTCGACGGAATCCGTTTTCCGTCAAAAAACTTTACAAAATCAATTTCTCTTCCAATATATTTTAGTCAACCATTTTTGACGGAATTCATTTTCCGTCAAAAATCTTCGACAGATTTCCTTTTTCGTCGAAAAACTTCACAAAGTCAATTTTTTTTGCATTTATTTTATTCATCCATTTTCAACGGAATCTATTTTCCTTCGAAAAACAACACAAAATCAATTTCTTCAGCATTTATTTTATTCATCCGTTTTCAACGGAATCCATTTTCCTTCGAAAAACAACACAAAATCAATTTCTTCGGCATTTATTTTATTCATCCGTTTTTTATGGAATCCATTTTCCGTCAAAAATCATCACAAAATGAATTTCTATTCCATTTATCTTATTCATCCGTTTTCAACGGAATTCATTTTCCATCAAAAATCTTCGACGTAATCCATTTTTTGTCGAAAAAAATAACAAAATAATTTTTTTTGCATTTATTTTATTCATCCGTTTTCGACGGAATTCATTTTCAGTCAAAAATCTTCGACGAAAATCACTTTCTGTCAAAAATCTTAGACGGAATCATTTTCTGTCAAAAAACTTCACAAAATCATTTTCTTTTGCATTTATTTTACTCATCAATTTTCGACGAAATCCATTTTCCATCGAAAAACTTCCCAAAATCAATTTCTTTTGTATTTATTTTATTCATCAGTTTTCGACGGAATTCGTTTTCCGTCGTAAAACTTCACAAAATAAATTTCTTTTGCAATTTATTTTATTCATCCGTTTTCGACGGAATTCATTTTCCGTCAAAAAACTTCACAAAATCAATTTCTTTTGCATTTATTTTATTCATCCATTTTCGACGGAATCCATTTTTCGTCATAGGAATCCATTTTCCGTCAAAAAACTTCATAAAATCAATTTCGTTTGCATTTATTTTATTCATCAGTTTCGACGGAATCCATTTTCCATCGAAAAACTTCACAAAATCAATTTCTTTTGCAATTATTTTATTCATCAGTTTTCGACGGAATTCGTTTTTCTTCGAAAAAATTCACAAAATGAATTTCTTTTGCAATTTATTATATTCATCCATTTTCGACGAAATTCATTTTCCGTCAAAAATCTTCGACGCAATCCATTTTCATCGAAAAACTTCACAAAATCAATTGCTTTTGCATTTATTTTATTCATCCATTTTCGATGGAATCCGTTTTCCTTCAAAAAACTTCACAATATCAATTTCTTTTGCATTTATTTTATTCATCCATTTTCGACGGAATCCATTTTTTGTCAAAAAACTTAATAAAATCAATTTCTTTTGCATTTATTTTATTCATCCATTTTCGACGGAATCCATTTTCCGTCAAAAAACTTCACAATATCAATTTCTTTTGCATTTATTTTATTCATCCATTTTCGACGTAATCCATTTTCTGTCAAAAAACTTCAGAATATCAATTTCTTTTGCATTTATTTTATTCACCAGTTTTCGACGAAATTCGTTTTCCGTCGAAAAACTACACAAAATCAATTTCTTTTGCATTTATTTTATTCATCAGTTTTCGACGGAATCCATTTTCCATCGAAAAACTTCACAAAATCAATTTCTTTTGCATTTATTTTATTCATCCATTTTCGACGGAATCCATTTTCCGCCAAAACTCTTCACAAAATCAATTTCTTTTGCATTTATTTTATTCCTCCATTTTCGACGGAGTACATTTTCCGTCAAAAATCTCCGTCGGAATCCATTTTCCGTCGAAAAACTTCACAAAATCAATTTCTTTTGCATTTATATTTTCATCCATTTTTTACGGAATCCTTTTTTCGTCGAAGGAATCCATTTTCCGTCGAAAAACTTCACAAAGTCAATTTCTTTTGTGTAACGCCCTCCCTTGTATGCATCCAAGAGAGTCGTTTGCTAAGCGGAATTAGAGTCGTTAACGTCACATGAGCTAACAAAGCAGTAAACAAATCCATATAAAAATTTTCAACACTTAAATTCTTTTCATAAAGGTTTTCCAAAATAGCTGCTGTTCGTAAAAGTTCCAGCTAACATAAACATGATGAAGAATACAGTCATCCAAAAGTACCAAAACATTAATCATTACAGTTATCCAGTTTAAACAAACAGCAACAATGGTAATCCACGCATCAGCAATCAACAGCAAACATCATGTCTTCATGTGCTTTTATGTCCTCCTGCCATTTAGGAAAATAGCAGCCCCGAAGGGGTGAGAATAATCCCAGTAGTGTGGCAATAAAACCAGTAATATAACAATATTAACTAGGCACAAAATCATAAACAGTCACTTCAACATATACTTGTTCCTTTTCATTTTGTCATAATCATATATTGCGTATATAACGCCCTTCCTTTGCGCTTTTAGCACCGTCGTGCGCGCACTTCACAGTGGAATCAAAATACCCTTGGCACCTGAGCTCCATGTGGATTCCATCTGTGGGCCTATGCGGACTGATGCCAAGTGTCCCATACCCCGGTACCTTGGGGATGCCTATATGATGCTTGCTCAAACACATGGTCCTGTACATAACTATTCTAAACAAGGCCTATATGATCTTGTTACATGCATGTCATGCTATGCTTTCACACACAAGGCGTAAAAGTGCGGTATGATGTAAGATGCATGCTTATATACCTTTCATATGCGTTATGCTGCCACATAACGTCTTTACCTCATAGCCATCACGGCACATTTTTGGCAGTTTCCTTTCATTATAATGGAACATAACATTTTTACGGCATATGGAGCATCATGTCACAATTCTATACCAATAGTCAATAGTTACATTAGGCATCATCGCCTGACACTTACCTTAGCTTTCCTTAAATATTACCAACGGCAGCGAAATATTCTCACTTCTTAAGCGCACCTAAATCAATTAAAACTAATCATTTACAGTGGCTATTTAAGTGCAGAAACAGTGGCATAAAATGTGCAGAAACAGTGGCTTAAAATGTGCAGAAACAGTGGCTTTTAAGTGCAGAAACAGTGGCATAAAATGTGCAGAAACAGTGGCATTTGTGTACATAAAACAGTGGCATTTGTGTACATAAAACAGTGACATATAATGGTGATATTGATGAACCGAAACAGTGGCATACATCTTCAAAACAGTGGCATATACATAAGGAAACAGTGGCACATTTCTCTTTAAAACAGTGGCCTAATCACACAAGAATTAGTGGCCTAAGCTCAAACATAACCATAAGATTTTTATGCATACAATTCATCATGGAATGACTCCATTCTTATACTTTTATCATGCTCAACCAAGGATCCAAAGTAACACAAATACAAGAAGACATTCAAGCATTCACACATGGCTACACTAAGAAAGAATTCAAGGTTCAAGGCCTACCTCTTGTAGCACACACTTCACTACACCCTTCTAGCTCTACTTCACAACAAGTCCTCTCTTCCTAGGAGGTCCTATGCGCAAGCAAGGTGATGATGAGCAAGCTTGGACAGTTTCAAGGTTGAAGACAAGGCTGGACAAAGAGGGAGTGTGAGTTGTCTAAAGCAAAGTCTTTCTTTCTCCAAAGTCCCTATGCTACACGGTTTTGAGAGTGAGGAGGTGAGGAAAGAAAAATTGGCTGAATGTAAGGTGAGGGCAGCCCTCCCTTATGCGCACATTTAAAGGGAAAAAGAGGGAAGATTGCTATGATTTATCATCATGGAAAATTCTGATTTCAAAGAGATGATGGGGCTGCATAAAAGGCTGAAACAAGCAAGGTGTTGGCTTCTAAATTACTCTACTTACATGCAAAGAGTGAGGGGTGATTTGATCAGATTTGGGGCTGTCCTAAAGTCAGAAAATTTTCTGCATCATTGACTAAGTTGTGCGCAAAAATGGAGTGGAGAGGAAGTGTCAAGTGCACATTTAAAAGCTTAGCTAAGTCAACAAGGAAACTAACCATGTGGCAGCCCAAAAATCTGCACTTGGGCAGCCTTGGTGCGCAATGATGAGGGGGAAAAGGTGCAACAAGGGTGCAGATTTTGTGGCAGTCTAACACTCAATTTTGGGCTGTCCTTGTGCAGAAAATTTCTGCATAAAAAGCCAAACCATGCGCACAATGAGAGGGGTGAGGGAGGTTCACTAAGTCCACAAGCAAGAGGGCTTTGTGGCAGCCAAGAATTCTGGTTTTATGGAGCTGCCCTCTGCGCAAAAATGATGGGAATGCAGTCTCATGATGCATGTGGAAGGAGGAGGGGATTTGACTCATGAAGGGCTGCAAAAGCTTACCAAAAATCTGCACAATGCAGTCTCATGATGGAGAGTGAAAGTGGTTAACCAAGTCAACAAGTTATGCAGTCTTGTGTCATAAAAAAAATCTGCATCCAGCCCCTCCCATGTGCGCCCAAAATGGAGAATTATGCAGCCTAAGGTTATGCTAAAATGCACATGTGTCTACCATGCAATGAGGCTTAAATCAAATTATGCATAATCAAGGTGAGGTGGCGGTTTATCAAGGCAAAATGGCAGATTATAAAGGTCCTAATTACTCTCACTTGTGCGCAAAATTGAGAGGGGAAAAATACCTTTGCCATGTGAGTGTTACTTGATACACAAGGCACCTTAGTTGGGCAAGGCTTAGGGAAGATAAGGGTGGACACAACCTTGGGCTGAATTGGCTTGATCCAAGAGCCATACTTGGGCCATTGGCCACACACACAAAAGGATCCATTCACACAAGTCCAAAAGCAACAAGTCCACACACTAGCCCACATCCAAACACTAATGCCTTCTAACACATACTCACATTACTCACATGATTTTAATAAATTCATATGCCTACATATACACCCTCCTATGATTTAATTTAATTAATTACCTTAGTCTTATCCAAGGAATAAAAATCAAACAATTCACAAGCCATAACACATAACACATAAACCATACATCCGAATTCTACACATGTACATATAGCATATAGTGCTTAGGTATTTTACTAATTATGCGGGATGTTACACTCTCCCCACCAAATAGGAATTTTGCCCGCAAAATTAACTTACTTAAGAGCTAAACAGTTCTGGATAGCGTTTCTGAACGTCTTCCTCGCGCTCCCAAGTGGCTTCAGCTGCCGATCTGTTGTTCCACAATACTTTCACCAACGGAATCTCTTTAGAACGGAGTCGCTTGACGGATCTTTCAAGAATTTGGAATGGTTGTACTTGATAAGTCAGATTTTCCTTGAGTTCCACTTCTTCTGGATGTAACACGTGAGATGGATCAGAGAGATACCTCCGTAGCTGCGACACATGAAATACATTGTGAATTCCTGACAGATTGGGTGGTAAGGCCAACCGGTATGCAGACTCTCCAATCCGGTCCATAATCAGATACGGTCCTAAGTACCGTGGACTCAACTTCTTAACTCCCATTCTCCTTCCGAGTCCCGATGTAGGAGTGATTCTCAAAAACACATGATCTCCGACTTCGAAAGATAGAGGCTTATGACGCTTGTCGTAATAACTCTTCTGTCTGGCCTGAGCCCTCTGCATATTCTCCCGAATCTTCTTTACTTGTTCGGATGTTTCTTGAATTAGATCGGGTCCTAACATACTTCGCTCACCCACTTCCGTCCAACATAAAGGGGATCTGCATTTTCTCCCATACAAAGCTTCATACGGTGCCATCTGAATGCTGGAGTGGTAACTGTTGTTGTAGGCGAACTCAATCAACGAAAGATAACTATCCCAGCTGCCTCCTAACTCCAAAACACATGCGCGCAACATGTCCTCTAACGCTTGAATGGTGCGTTCCGTCTGGCCATCGGTCTGCGGATGATAAGCAGTACTCAACCTCAGTTGGGTCCCTAGTGCTCTTTGAAAGGATTCCCAAAACTTGGACGTAAACTTGGGATCACGATCACTGACAATACTCGTAGGAACTCCGTGCAGCTTCACAATCTCCTGCAGATAGATTCTAGCAAGCCTTTCTGTATCATAAGTGGTTCTAACACGCAAGAAATGAGCTGACTTCGTTAAACGATCGACAATCACCCAGATAGAGTCATATCCTTCTCGCGTCCGAGGAAGTCCAACTACAAAATCCATCGAAATGCTGTCCCACTTCCATTCGGGAATCTCCAAAGGTTGAAGGAGTCCCGACGGTTTCTGATGTTCGTACTTTACCTTCTGACAAGTTAAGCATCGAGATACGTACTCCGCAATATCACGCTTCATACCCGGCCACCAAAACGAGGTCTTCAAATCATGGTACATCTTCGTGGATCCAGGATGAACTGCGTACTTACCCTTGTGAGCTTCCTGCAAAACTTCTTGCTTCAACTCTTCATTCGGCACAACCAGCCGTCCTTGAAATCTCCAAGCATCATACTCATCCTTTACAACATCTTGGTTGCCAACCAAATCCCGGACTAACTCCTCATCTTTCTGAGCCTCCTTAATTCTACTGATCAATTCATTCTCCACCTTTATATTTCCCAGTCTTATGCTACTTCCTCTCTCGTCTACCGATAAGTTCAAGTCTCGAAAGGCCTCGAACAACTTCAGTTCTTCCATCATCAGAGTTGCAGTGTGTAGCGTCTTCCTGCTCAGGGCGTCAGCTACCACGTTCGCCTTTCCTGGGTGGTATTTAAGTTCAAAATCGTAGTCCTTCAGAAATTCCATCCACCGACGTTGCCGCATATTCAGCTCCTTCTGGTCGAACAAGTACTTCAAACTCTTATGATCGCTGAACACGTCAAACTGCGAACCATACAAGTGGTGCCTCCAGATTTTAAGTGCGAACACTATAGCTGCTAACTCCAAATCGTGCGTAGGATAATTTTCTTCGTGAGGCTTAAGTTGTCGAGATGCGTAAGCTACTGCCATACGGTCCTGCATCAACACGCATCCAAGTCCTTTCAGTGACGCATCGCAGTATACTTCGAACTTTCGAGTAGGATCCGGAATCGTGAGTACGGGAGCACTCGTTAATCTGCTCTTTAGCTCCAAGAAACATTCTTCACAGGCTTCAGTCCACTCAAAAGGCTTATCCTTCCGAGTGAGACGAGTAAGGGGTTGTACTATCTGAGAGAAATTCTGGATGAACCTTCGATAATACCCAGCCAGACCTAAGAAACTTCTTACTTCAGTGACAGACTTGGGTTGTTCCCAATTCATAACAGCTTCAACCTTGCTGGGGTCCACCGCGATACCTTCTGATGAGATGACATGGCCCAGAAACTGGACCTCTTTGAGCCAAAACTCGCACTTCGACCATTTTGCGTACAACTGCTTCTCCTTCAAGACTTGCAAGACAATCCGCAGATGTTCAGCGTGCAGCTCTTCATTAGCCGAGTAAATCAGGATGTCATCGATAAACACAATTACGAACTGATCAAGAAACGGGCGGAAGATGCGGTTCATGTAGTCCATGAATACCGCTGGAGCATTCGTAAGTCCGAATGGGATCACCTGATATTCGTAGTGCCCATAACGAGTCCTAAAAGCGGTTTTCGGAATATCCTCCGGTTTGACCCGGATCTGATGGTATCCCGATCGTAAATCTATCTTGGAAAAGACTCTGGCTCCTCTCAGCTGGTCCATCAAATCGTCGATCCTCGGTAGCGGATACTTATTCTTCACCGTGACTTTGTTCAGCTGGCGGTAGTCTACACACAGACGTAAGCTTCCATCCTTCTTCTTAATCAGGATAGCTGGAGCACCCCATGGAGAAGTACTCGGTCTGATGAATTCCTTAGCCAAAAGTTCTTCTATCTGCTTCTTCAACTCACGCAGTTCCAAGGGTGCCATGCGATACGGGGCAATAGAGATTGGTCCGACTCCAGGAACAAGTTCGATCGAAAATTCTATTTCCCTATGAGGAGGCAATCGAGGTATTTCATCCGGGAATACCTCCTCGAATTCTCTAACTACCGGCACATCCTGAATTTGATTGTCAATCGAGGTCTCAGCCTCGATCGACAAAAGATACCCTGCTGCTCCCTTGCGGAGCTCCTTTCTAACTTGCAATAAGGAAATGAGAGAGAAAAGTTGAAAATTACCATCCTTTGCAGGAACAATGACCTTCCCCGCTCGACAATCCAAGGTTATCCCGTTTTCCGTCAACCAGTCCATACCGATAATCACATCGAAGTTGAATACCGGCAGGACCACCAAGTTAACTGTATACGTGTTCCCTTCGTACTGCAAGGTAACACCTCTGCAGATCTCTGAGGCTGTGCACGATCCCCCCGTAGGTGTGCTGATGTGTAACTCATAAGGTAACGGGGTTGGGGTGATGCCTATTCTCAAGGCAGTATGCTTTGCCATAAAAGAGCCAGACGCTCCAGAATCAAAGATAACAGAAATTGAGTGACCATTCAGAGTGACATTACCTTTGATCAGGTTGGGAAACTTCTGCGCTTCATTTGCATCCAATGTGAATACCCGAGCTTGCGGAGGCTGTTGATCAGCGTTCTGGGGGCATTTGTAAGCAAAGTGACCTTGCTGGCCGCATCTGAAGCATGCATTGTTGGTCTTGCGACAGACTCCAAAGTGATTCTTTCCACACGTAGCACAAGCAGTCGCACCCTGACGTCCCGTCGACGATTGGCCCACCGTAAAGTTCCTCTTAAAATTTCCAGGCCGCGCCTGCAACGGCGTACCTCTGCCTCGACCCCTACCAGGTGCCGTCCTGAAGAATCTGCCTGCTCGATTTCCTCCGTGGAATTGTGGTGGTGGCTTGTTCAAGTTCTTGGCCTCCAGAATGATTCCTTCTGCCTGACGACTCTGGTTGATGAGTTCCGGAAGTGTACGATTAGCCGTCGTTAAGATGAGCTTGCGGATTTCCGGATGTAACCCGCTCTCGAACTTCTCCACCTGCCATTCTTCATCATAAATGTTCCGGTCGAAGTTGGCGTACTCGATCAGCTGACCAAACTTTGCAATATACTCATTAACCGTCATGTTACCCTGCCTGAGCGACAGCAGTTCAGTGTGCTTCATCCTTCGCATTGCCTTAGGAAAATACTTATCCAGGAATACTTGTCTGAATACGGCCCATGTCAGCTCCACGTCCTGAGCTCTCAGCAGAGCCCTCGCACCAGTCCACCATGTTAAAGCTTCTCCCATCAGCTGGTACGACGCGTAATCAGTCTTCTGTGCTTCCGGGCATGCCATACGTTCGAAAATATGCTCAATCATCTGCAGCCACCTCGCTGCAGCCTCGGGGTTGTCTTCACCCTCAAAAGTGGGTGGTTGGAAGTTGCGGAAGTCTTTCAACCTCCGACGGGCAATTTCTTCTGCATTTTCATGCAGTGGGGGTTGGTTCTGATTCTGTTGCCTATGATCGCGCCATTCTTGGCTCATGTTCTGGATGAACGTGGCCAGTCCTCCAATGGTGGTGATAAGATCCTCTTCTGCATCGCCAGTCCTTCCCCGAGTTGAACCGCGACCACCCGCCATGATTCTGCACTCACAATACCAGGAAATGAGTTGATCAGGCTCACCGCAAGTTATTCATGGCAGCAGTCCCAAGTAGGTACTCGAGTTCAATTCGGACAAGTCAGCTATGCATCCGTGTCTTATCACAGAACAGTCCTAACAATCTAACTACCCTAGCTAATATTTACTTAACTATAACACATTTAGACAGTCAATTAGCAGATAAACACAAACAGCAGTCAATTCAATCAAACACAAGCAATTCCATGGACCAAACTGCTCTGATACCAATTAGTGTAACGCCCTCCCTTGTATGCATCCAAGAGAGTCGTTTGCTAAGCGGAATTAGAGTCGTTAACGTCACATGAGCTAACAAAGCAGTAAACAAATCCATATAAAAATTTTCAACACTTAAATTCTTTTCATAAAGGTTTTCCAAAATAGCTGCTGTTCGTAAAAGTTCCAGCTAACATAAACATGATGAAGAATACAGTCATCCAAAAGTACCAAAACATTAATCATTACAGTTATCCAGTTTAAACAAACAGCAACAATGGTAATCCACGCATCAGCAATCAACAGCAAACATCATGTCTTCATGTGCTTTTATGTCCTCCTGCCATTTAGGAAAATAGCAGCCCCGAAGGGGTGAGAATAATCCCAGTAGTGTGGCAATAAAACCAGTAATATAACAATATTAACTAGGCACAAAATCATAAACAGTCACTTCAACATATACTTGTTCCTTTTCATTTTGTCATAATCATATATTGCGTATATAACGCCCTTCCTTTGCGCTTTTAGCACCGTCGTGCGCGCACTTCACAGTGGAATCAAAATACCCTTGGCACGTGCGCTTAAGAAGTGAGAATATTTCGCTGCCGTTGGTAATATTTAAGGAAAGCTAAGGTAAGTGTCAGGCGATGATGCCTAATGTAACTATTGACTATTGGTATAGAATTGTGACATGATGCTCCATATGCCGTAAAAATGTTATGTTCCATTATAATGAAAGGAAACTGCCAAAAATGTGCCGTGATGGCTATGAGGTAAAGACGTTATGTGGCAGCATAACGCATATGAAAGGTATATAAGCATGCATCTTACATCATACCGCACTTTTACGCCTTGTGTGTGAAAGCATAGCATGACATGCATGTAACAAGATCATATAGG
The DNA here is from genome assembly GCA_032173675.1 of Gastrolobium villosum. Taxonomy (NCBI): domain Eukaryota; kingdom Viridiplantae; phylum Streptophyta; class Magnoliopsida; order Fabales; family Fabaceae; genus Gastrolobium; species Gastrolobium villosum. The sequence goes on from JAVKPL010002763.1 coordinate 39,376, forward strand.
CCTTGTTTAGAATAGTTATGTACAGGACCATGTGTTTGAGCAAGCATCATATAGGCATCCCCAAGGTACCGGGGTATGGGACACTTGGCATCAGTCCGCATAGGCCCACAGATGGAATCCACATGGAGCTCAGGTGCCAAGGGTATTTTGATTCCACTGTGAAGTGCGCGCACGACGGTGCTAAAAGCGCAAAGGAAGGGCGTTATATACGCAATATATGATTATGACAAAATGAAAAGGAACAAGTATATGTTGAAGTGACTGTTTATGATTTTGTGCCTAGTTAATATTGTTATATTACTGGTTTTATTGCCACACTACTGGGATTATTCTCACCCCTTCGGGGCTGCTATTTTCCTAAATGGCAGGAGGACATAAAAGCACATGAAGACATGATGTTTGCTGTTGATTGCTGATGCGTGGATTACCATTGTTGCTGTTTGTTTAAACTGGATAACTGTAATGATTAATGTTTTGGTACTTTTGGATGACTGTATTCTTCATCATGTTTATGTTAGCTGGAACTTTTACGAACAGCAGCTATTTTGGAAAACCTTTATGAAAAGAATTTAAGTGTTGAAAATTTTTATATGGATTTGTTTACTGCTTTGTTAGCTCATGTGACGTTAACGACTCTAATTCCGCTTAGCAAACGACTCTCTTGGATGCATACAAGGGAGGGCGTTACATTTTGCATTTATTTTATTCATCCGTTTTCGACGGAATTCATTTTCTGTCAAAAATCTTCGACGGAATCCATTTTTCATCAAAAAACTTCACAAAATCAATTTCTTTTGCATTTATTTTACTCATCTGTTTTCGACGAAATCCATTTTCCATCGAAAAACTTCACAAAATCAATTTCTTTTGTATTTATTTTATTCATCAGTTTTCGACGGAATTCATTTTCCGTCGAAAAACTTCACAAAATGAATTTCTTTTGCAATTTATTTTATTCATCCGTTTTCGACGAAATTCGTTTTCCGTCAAAAATCTTCGACGAAATCCATTTTCGTCGAAGAACTTCAAGAAATCAATTGTTTTTGCATTTATTTTTTTCATCCATTTTCGACGGAATCCGTTTTCCGTCAAAAAACTTCACAAAATCAATTTCTTTTGCATTTATTTTATTCATCCATTTTCGACGGAATTCATTTTCTGTCAAAAAACTTCACAATATCAATTTCTTTTGCATTTATTTTATTCATCCATTTTCGACTGAATCCATTTTCCGTCCAAAAACTTCACAAAATCAATTTCTTTAGCATGTATTTTTTTCATACGTTTTTGACGGAATCCATTTTCCATCGAAAAACTTTACAAAATCAATTTCTCTTCCAATTTATTTTAGTCATCCGTTTTTGACGGAATTCATTTTCCGTCAAAAATCTTCGACAGATTTCCTTTTTCGTCGAAAAACTTCACAAAGTCAATTTTTTTTGCATTTATTTTATTCATCCATTTTCAACGGAATCTATTTTCCTTCGAAAAACAACACAAAATCAATTTCTTCAGCATTTATTTTATTCATCCGTTTTCAACGGAATCCATCTTCCTTCGAAAAACAACACAAAATCAATTTCTTCTGCATTTATTTTATTCATCCATTTTTTATGGAATCCATTTTCCGTTAAAATAATCACAAAATGAATTTCTATTACATTTATCTTATTCATCCGTTTTCAATGGAATTCAATTTCCGTCAAAAATCTTCGCCGGAATCCATTTTTTGTCGAAAAAAATTACAAAATAATTTTTTTTTGCATTTATTTTATTCGTCCGTTTTTGACGGAATTCATTTTCAGTCAAAAATCTTCAACGAAAATCGCTTTCTGTCAAAAATCTTCGACTGAATCCATTTTCCGTCAAAAAACTTCACAAAATCAATTTCTTTTGCATTTGTTTTATTCATCAGTTTTCGACGGAATCCATTTTCCATCGAAAAACTTCACAAAATCAATTTCTTTTGCATTTATTTTTTTCATCCATTTTCGACGGAATCAATTTTCCATCGAAAAACTTTACAAAATAAATTTCTTTTCCAATTTATTTTATTCTTCCATTTTCGACGAAATTCATTTTCCGTCAAAAATCTTTGACGGAATCCATTTTCAGTCGAAAAACTTCACAAAACCAATTTCTTTTGCATTTATTTTATTCGTCAGTTTTCGACGGAATCCATTTTCCGTCGAAAAACTTCACAAAATCAATTTCTTTTGCATTTATTTTATTCATCAGTTTTCGACGGAATTCGTTTTCCATCGAAAAACTTCACAAAATGAATTTCTTTTGCAATTTATTTTATTCATCCGTTTTCGACGGAATTCATTTTCCGTCAAAAATCTTCGACGGAATCCATTTTCTGTCGAAAAACTTCACAAAATCAATTTCTTTTGCATTTATTTTATTCATCGGTTTTCGACAGAATCCATTTTGCATCGAAAAACTTCACAAAATCAATTTCTTTTGCATTTATTTTTGGAATCCATTTTCGACGAAATTCTTTTTCCGTCGAAAAACTTCACAAAATCAATTTCTTTTGCATTTATTTTATTCATCCATTTCCGACGGAATACATTTTCCGTCAAAAATCTTCGACGGAATCACTTTTCCGTCAAAAAACTTCACAAAATCAATTTCTTTTGCATTTATTTTATTCATCAGTTTTCGACGAAATCCATTTTCCATCGAAAAACTTCACAAAATCAATTTCTTTGCATTTATTTTATTAATCCATTTTCGACGGAATCCATTTTCCGTCAAAGAACTTCACAAAATCAATTTCTTTTGTTTTTATTTTATTCATCCATTTTCGAAGGAATACATTTTCCGTCAAAAATCTTCGACGGAATCTCTTTTCCATCAAAAAACTTCACAAAGTCAATTTCTTTTGCATTTATTTTATTCATCAGTTTTCGACGAAATCCATTTTCCATCGAAAAACTTCACAAAATCAATTTCTTTTGCATTTATTTTATTCATCCATTTTCGACGGAATCCATTTTCCGTCATAGAACTTCACAAAATCAATTTCTTTTGCAATTATTTTTTTCATCCGTTTTCGACGGAATCCATTTTCCATCGTAGGAATCCATTTTCCGTCGAAAAACTTCACAAAATCAATTACTTTTGCATTTATTTTATTCATCAGTTTTCGACGGAATTCGTTTTCCTTCAAAAATCTACGACGAAATCCATTTTCGTCGAAAACCTTCACAAAATCAATTGCTTTTGCATTCATTATATTCATCCATTTTCGACGGAATCCGTTTTCCGTCAAAAAACTTCACAATATCAATTTCTTTTGCATTTATTTTATTCATCCATTTTCGACGGAATCCATTTTCTCTCAAAAAACTTCACAAAATCCATTTCTTTTGCATTTATTTTATTCATCAGTTTTTGACGAAATCCATTTGGCATCGAAAAACTTCACAAAATCAATTTTTTTTGTATTTATTTTATTCATCAGTTTTCGACGGAATTCGTTTTCTGTCGAAAAACTACACAAAATGAATTTCTTTTGCAATTTATTTTATTCATCCGTTTTCGACGGAATTCATTTTCCGTCAAAAATCTTCGACGAAATCCATTTTCGTCGAAAAACTTCACAAAATGAATTTCTTTTGCATTTGTTTTATTCATCTGTTTTCAACGGAATCCATTTTCCACCGAAAAACTTCACAAAATGAATTTCTTTTGCAATTTATTTTATTCATCCATTTTCGACGGAATTCGTTTTCCGTCAAAAATCTATGACGAAATCCATTTTCGTCGAAAACCTTCACAAAATTAATTGATTTTGCATTTATTATATTCACCCATTTTCGACGGAATCCGTTTTCCGTCAAAAAACTTCACAATATCAATTTCTTTTGCATTTATTTTATTCATCCATTTTCGACGGAATTCATTTTCCTTCATAAATCTTCGACGAAATTCATTTTCCGTCAAAAATCTTTGACGGAATCCATTTTCAGTCGAAAAACTTCACAAAACCAATTTCTTTTGCATTTATTTTATTCGTCAGTTTTCGACGGAATCCATTTTCCGTCGAAAAACTTCACAAAATCAATTTCTTTTGCATTTATTTTATTTATCAGTTTTCGACGGAATTCTTTTTCCGTCGAAAAACTTCACAAAATTAATTTCTTTTGCAATTTATTTTATTCATCCGTTTTCGACGGAATTCGTTTTCCGTCAAAAAACTTCACAAAATCAATTTCTTTTGCATTTATTTTATTTATCCATTTTCGACGGAATTCATTTTCTGTCAAAAATCTTCGACGGAATCAATTTTCCATCGAAAAACTTCACAAAATCAATTTCTTTTGCATTTATTTTATTCGTCAGTTTTCGACGGAAAACATTTTCCGTCGAAAAACTTCACAAAATCAATTTCTTTTGCATTTATTTTATTCATCAGTTTTCGACGGAATCCATTTTCCATCGAAAAACTTCACAAAATCAATTTCTTTTGCATTTATTTTATTCATCCATTTTCGACGGAATTTATTTTCCGTCAAAAATCTTCAACGGAATCCATTTTCCATCGAAAAACTTCACAAAATCAATTTCTTTTGCATTTATTATTTTCATCCATTTTCGACGGAATCAATTTTCCATCGAAAATCTTTACAAAATAAATTTCTTTTCCAATTTTTTTTATTCATCCATTTTCGACGAAATTCATTTTCCGTCAAAAATCTTTGACGGAATCCATTTTCAGTCGAAAAACTTCACAAAACCAATTTCTTTTGCATTTATTTTATTCGTCAGTTTTTGACGGAATCCATTTTCCGTCGAAAAACTTCACAAAATCAATTTCTTTTGCATTTATTTTATTCATCAGTTTTCGACGGAATTCGTTTTCCATCGAAAAACTTCACAAAATGAATTTCTTTTGCAATTTATTTTATTCATCCGTTTTCGACGGAATTCATTTTCCGTCAAAAATCTTCGACGAAATCCATTTTCGTCGAAGAACATCACAAAATCAATTGCTTTTGCATTTATTTTTTTCATCCATTTTCGGCGGAATCCGTTTTCCGTCAAAAAACTTCACAAAATCAATTTCTTTTGCATTTATTTTATTCATCCATTTTCGACGGAATTCATTTTCCTTCAAAAATCTTCGACGGAATCCATTTTCCGTCGAAAAACTTCACAAAATCAATTTCTTTTGCATTTATTTTATTCATCGGTTTTCGACGGAATCCATTTTGCATCGAAAAACTTCACAAAATCCATTTCTTTTGCATTTATTTTAGGAATCCATTTTCGACGAAATTCTTTTTCCGTCGAAAAACTTCACAAAATCAATTTCTTTTGCATTTATTTTATTCATCCATTTTCGACGGAATACATTTTCTGTCAAAAATCTTCGATGGAATCACTTTTCCGTCAAAAAACTTCACAAAATCAATTTCTTTTGCATTTATTTTATTCATCAGTTTTTGACGAAATCCATTTTCCATCGAAAAACTTCACAAAATCAATTTCTTTGCATTTATTTTATTCATCCATTTTCGACGGAATCCATTTTCCGTCAAAGAACTTCGCAAAATAAATTTCTTTTGTTTTTATTTTATTCATCCATTTTCGAAGGAATACATTTTCCGTCAAAAATCTTCGACGGAATCTCTTTTCCATCGAAAAACTTCACAAAGTCAATTTCTTTTGCATTTATTTTATTCATCAGTTTTCGACGAAATCCATTTTCCATCGAAAAACTTCACAAAATCAATTTCTTTTGCATTTATTTTATTCATCCATTTTCGACGGAATCCATTTTCCGTCATAGAACTTCACAAAATCAATTTCTTTTGCATTTATTTTATTCATCCATTTTCGACGGAATCCATTTTCCGTCATAGAACTTCACAAAATCAATTTCTTTTGCAATTATTTTTTTCATCCGTTTTCGACGGAATCCATTTTCTATCGTAGGAATCCATTTTCCGTCGAAAAACTTCACAAAATCAATTACTTTTGCATTTATTTTATTCATCAGTTTTCGACGGAATTCGTTTTCCTTCAAAAATCTACGACGAAATCCATTTTCGTCGAAAACCTTCACAAAATCAATTGCTTTTGCATTTATTATATTCATCCATTTTCGACGGAATCCGTTTTCCGTCAAAAAACTTCACAATATCAATTTCTTTTGCATTTATTTTATTCATCCATTTTCGACGGAATCCATTTTCTGTCAAAAAACTTCACAAATTCCATTTCTTTTGCATTTATTTTATTCATCCATTTTCGACAAAATTCATTTTCCGTCAAAAATCTTTGACGGAATCCATTTTCAGTCGAAAAACTTCACAAAACCAATTTCTTTTGCATTTATTTTATTCGTCAGTTTTCGACAGAATCCATTTTCCGTCGAAAAACTTCACAAAATCAATTTCTTTTGCATTTATTTTATTTATCAGTTTTCGACGGAATTCTTTTTCCGTCGAAAAACTTCACAAAATTAATTTCTTTTGCAATTTATTTTATTCATCTGTTTTCGACGAAATTCGTTTTCCGTCAAAAAACTTCACAAAATCAATTTCTTTTGCATTTATTTTATTTATCCATTTTCGACGGAATTCATTTTTCGTCAAAAATCTTCGACGGAATCCATTTTCCATCGAAAAACTTCACAAAATCAATTTCTTTTGCATTTATTTTATTCGTCAGTTTTCGACGGAATCCATTTTCCGTCGAAAAACTTCACAAAATCAATTTCTTTTGCATTTATTTTATTCATCAGTTTTCGACGGAATTCGTTTTCCGTCGAAAAACTTCACAAAATTAATTTCTTTTGCAATTTATTTTATTCATCCGTTTTCGACGGAATCAATTTTCCGTCAAAAAACTTCACAAAATCAATTTCTTTTGCATTTATTTTATTTATCCATTTTTGACGGATTTCATTTTCCGTCAAAAATCTTTGACGGAATCCATTTTCAGTCGAAAAACTTCACAAAACCAATTTCTTTTGCATTTATTTTATTCGTCAGTTTTCGACGGAATCCATTTTCCGTCGAAAAACTTCACAAAATCAATTTCTTTTGCATTTATTTTATTCATCAGTTTTCGACGGAATTCGTTTTCCATCGAAAAACTTCACAAAATGAATTTCTTTTGCAATTTATTTTATTCATCCGTGTTCGACGGAATTCATTTTCCGTCAAAAATCTTCGACGAAATCCATTTTCGTCGAAGAACATCACAAAATCAATTGCTTTTGCATTTATTTTATTCATCCATTTTCGGCGGAATCCGTTTTCCGTCAAAAAACTTCACAAAATCAATTTCTTTTGCATTTATTTTATTCATCCATTTTCGACGGAATTCATTTTCCTTCAAAAATCTTCGACGGAATCCATTTTCCGTCGAAAAACTTCACAAAATCAATTTCTTTTGCATTTATTTTATTCATCGGTTTTCGACGGAATCCATTTTGCATCGAAAAACTTCACAAAATCAATTTCTTTTGCATTTATTTTAGGAATCCATTTTCGACGAAATTCTTTTTCCGTCGATAAACTTCACAAAATCAATTTCTTTTGCATTTATTTTATTCATCCATTTTCGACGGAATACATTTTCCGTCAAAAATCTTCGACGGAATCACTTTTCCGTCAAAAAACTTCACAAAATCAATTTCTTTTGCATTTATTTTATTCATCAGTTTTCGACGGAATTCGTTTTCCATCGAAAAACTTCACAAAATGAATTTCTTTTGCAATTTATTTTATTCATCCGTTTTCGACGGAATTCATTTTCCGTCAAAAATCTTCGACGAAATCCATTTTCGTCGAAGAACATCACAAAATCAATTGCTTTTGCATTTATTTTATTCATCCATTTTCGGCGGAATCCGTTTTCCGTCAAAAAACTTCACAAAATCAATTTCTTTTGCATTTATTTTATTCATCCATTTTCGACGGAATTCATTTTCCTTCAAAAATCTTCGACGGAATCCATTTTCCGTCGAAAAACTTCACAAAATCAATTTCTTTTGCATTTATTTTATTCATCGGTTTTCGACGGAAACCATTTTGCATCGAAAAACTTCACAAAATCAATTTCTTTTGCATTTATTTTATTCATCTGTTTTCGACGGAATCCATTTTGCATCGAAAAACTTCACAAAATCAATTTCTTTTGCATTTATTTTAGGAATCCATTTTCGACGAAATTCTTTTTCCGTCGAAAAACTTCACAAAATCAATTTCTTTTGCATTTATTTTATTCATCCATTTTCGACGGAATACATTTTCCGTCAAAAATCTTCGACGGAATCACTTTTCCGTCAAAAAACTTCACAAAATCAATTTCTTTTGCATTTATTTTATTCATCAGTTTTTGACGAAATCCATTTTCCATCGAAAAACTTCACAAAATCAATTTCTTTGCATTTATTTTATTCATCCATTTTCGACGGAATCCATTTTCCGTCAAAGAACTTCGCAAAATAAATTTCTTTTGTTTTTATTTTATTCATCCATTTTCGAAGGAATACATTTTCCGTCAAAAATCTTCGACGGAATCTCTTTTCCATCGAAAAACTTCACAAAGTCAATTTCTTTTGCATTTATTTTATTCATCAGTTTTCGACGAAATCCATTTTCCATCGAAAAACTTCACAAAATCAATTTCTTTTGCATTTATTTTATTCATCCATTATGGACGGAATCCATTTTCCGTCATAGAACTTCACAAAATCAATTTCTTTTGCAATTATTTTTTTCATCCGTTTTCGACGGAATCCATTTTCTATCGTAGGAATCCATTTTCCGTCGAAAAACTTCACAAAATCAATTACTTTTGCATTTATTTTATTCATCAGTTTTCGACGGAATTCGTTTTCCTTCAAAAATCTACGACGAAATCCATTTTCGTCGAAAACCTTCACAAAATCAATTGCTTTTGCATTTATTATATTCATCCATTTTCGACGGAATCCGTTTTCCGTCAAAAAACTTCACAATATCAATTTCTTTTGCATTTATTTTATTCATCCATTTTCGACGGAATCCATTTTCTGTCAAAAAACTTCACAAATTCCATTTCTTTTGCATTTATTTTATTCATCCATTTTCGACAAAATTCATTTTCCGTCAAAAATCTTTGACGGAATCCATTTTCAGTCGAAAAACTTCACAAAACCAATTTCTTTTGTATTTATTTTATTCGTCAGTTTTCGACAGAATCCATTTTCCGTCGAAAAACTTCACAAAATCAATTTCTTTTGCATTTATTTTATTTATCAGTTTTCGACGGAATTCTTTTTCCGTCGAAAAACTTCACAAAATTAATTTCTTTTGCAATTTATTTTATTCATCTGTTTTCGACGAAATTCGTTTTCCGTCAAAAAACTTCACAAAATCAATTTCTTTTGCATTTATTTTATTTATCCATTTTCGACGGAATTCATTTTCCGTCAAAAATCTTCGACGGAATCCATTTTCCATCGAAAAACTTCACAAAATCAATTTCTTTTGCATTTATTTTATTCGTCAGTTTTCGACGGAATTCTTTTTCCATCGAAAAACTTCACAAAATCAATTTCTTTTGCATTTATTTTATTCATCAGTTTCGACGGAATTCGTTTTCCGTCGAAAAACTTCACAAAATTAATTTCTTTTGCAATTTATTTTATTCATCCGTTTTCGACGGAATCAATTTTCCGTCAAAAAACTTCACAAAATCAATTTCTTTTGCATTTATTTTATTTATCCATTTTTGACGGAATTCATTTTCCGTCAAAAATCTTTGACGGAATCCATTTTCAGTCGAAAAACTTCACAAAACCAATTTCTTTTGCATTTATTTTATTCGTCAGTTTTCGACGGAATCCATTTTCCGTCGAAAAACTTCACAAAATCAATTTCTTTTGCATTTATTTTATTCATCAGTTTTCGACGGAATTCGTTTTCCATCGAAAAACTTCAGAAAATGAATTTCTTTTGCAATTTATTTTATTCATCCGTTTTCGACGGAATTCATTTTCCGTCAAAAATCGTCGACGAAATCCATTTTCGTCGAAGAACATCACAAAATCAATTGCTTTTGCATTTATTTTATTCATCCATTTTCGGCGGAATCCGTTTTCCGTCAAAAAACTTCACAAAATCAATTTCTTTTGCATTTATTTTATTCATCCATTTTCGACGGAATTCATTTTCCTTCAAAAATCTTCGACGGAATCCATTTTCCGTCGAAAAACTTCACAAAATCAATTTCTTTTGCATTTATTTTATTCATCGGTTTTCGACGGAAACCATTTTGCATCGAAAAACTTCACAAAATCAATTTCTTTTGCAATTATTTTATTCATCTGTTTTCGACGGAATCCATTTTGCATCGAAAAACTTCACAAAATCAATTTCTTTTGCATTTATTTTAGGAATCCATTTTCGACGAAATTCTTTTTCCGTCGAAAAACTTCACAAAATCAATTTCTTTTGCATTTATTTTATTCATCCATTTTCGACGGAATACATTTTCCGTCAAAAATCTTCGACGGAATCACTTTTCCGTCAAAAAACTTCACAAAATCAATTTCTTTTGCATTTATTTTATTCATCAGTTTTTGACGAAATCCATTTTCCATCGAAAAACTTCACAAAATCAATTTCTTTGCATTTATTTTATTCATCCATTTTCGACGGAATCCATTTTCCGTCAAAGAACTTCGCAAAATCAATTTCTTTTGTTTTTATTTTATTCATCCATTTTCGAAGGAATACATTTTCCGTCAAAAATCTCCGACGGAATCTCTTTTCCATCGAAAAACTTCACAAAGTCAATTTCTTTTGCATTTTTTTTATTCATCAGTTTTCGACGAAATCCATTTTCCATCGAAAAACTTCACAAAATCAATTTCTTTTGCATTTATTTTATTCATCCATTTTCGACGGAATCCATTTTCCGTCATAGAACTTCACAAAATCAATTTCTTTTGCAATTATTTTTTTCATCCATTTTCGACGGAATCCATTTTCCATCGTAGGAATCCATTTTCCGTCGAAAAACTTCACAAAATCAATTACTTTTGCATTTATTTTATTCATCAGTTTTCGACGGAATTCGTTTTCCTTCAAAAATCTACGACGAAATCCATTTTCGTCGAAAACCTTCACAAAATCAATTGCTTTTGCATTTATTATATTCATCCATTTTCGACGGAATCCGTTTTCCGTCAAAAAACTTCGCAATATCAATTTCTTTTGCATTTATTTTATATATCCATTTTCGACGGAATCTATTTTCTGTCAAAAAACTTCACAAAATCCATTTCTTTTGCATTTATTTTATTCATCCATTTTCGACAAAATTCATTTTCCGTCAAAAATCTTTGACGGAATCCATTTTCAGTCGAAAAGCTTCACAAAACCAATTTATTTTGCATTTATTTTATTCGTCAGTTTTCGACGGAATCCATTTTCCATCGAAAAACTTTACAAAATAAATTTCTTTTCCAATTTATTTTATTCATCCATTTTCGACGAAATTCATTTTCCGTCAAAAATCTTCGACGGAATCCATTTTCCATCGAAAAACTTCACAAAATCAATTTCTTTTGCATTTTTTTTTTCATCCGTGTTCCATCAAAAATCTTCGACGGAATCCATTTTCCGTCGAAAAACTTCACAAAATCAATTTCTTTTGCATTTATTTTTTTCATCCATTTTCGACGAAATCCATTTTCCATCGAAAAACTTTACAAAATCAATTTCTTTTCCAATTTATTTTATTCATCCATTTTCGACGAAATTCATTTTCAGTCGAAAAACTTCACAAAACCAATTTCTTTTGCATTTATTTTATTCGTCAGTTTTCGACGGAATCCATTTTCCGTCGAAAAACTTCACAAAATCAATTACTTTTGCATTTATTTTATTCATCAGTTTTCGACGGAATTCGTTTTCCTTCAAAAATCTACGACGAAATCCATTTTCGTCGAAAACCTTCACAAAATCAATTGCTTTTGCATTTATTATATTCATCCATTTTCGACGGAATCCGTTTTCCGTCAAAAAACTTCACAATATCAATTTCTTTTGCATTTATTTTATTCATCCATTTTCGACGGAATCCATTTTCTGTCAAAAAACTTCACAAAATCCATTTCTTTTGCATTTATTTTATTCATCCATTTTCGACAAAATTCATTTTCCGGCAAAAATCTTTGACGGAATCCATTTTCGTCGAAAACCTTCACAAAATCAATTGCTTTTGCATTTATTACATTCATCCATTTTCGACGGAATCCGTTTTCCGTCAAAAAACTTCACAATATCAATTTCTTTTGCATTTATTTTATTTATCCATTTTCGATGGAATCCATTTTCCGTCAAAAATATTCACAAAATCAATTTCTTTTGCATTTATTTTATTCATCCATTTTCGACAAAATTCATTTTCCGTCAAAAATCTTTGACGGAATCCATTTTCAGTCGAAAAACTTCACAAAACCAATTTCTTTTGCATTTATTTTATTCATCCATTTTCGACGGAATCCATTTTCCGTCATAGAACTTCACAAAATCAATTTCTTTTGCAATTATTTTTTTTATCCGTTTTCGACGGAATCCATTTTCCATCGTAGGAATCCATTTTCCGTCGAAAAACTTCACAAAATCAATTACTTTTGCATTTATTTTATTCATCAGTTTTCGACGGAATTCGTTTTCCTTCAAAAATCTACGACGAAATCCATTTTCGTCGAAAACCTTCACAAAATCAATTGCTTTTGCATTTATTATATTCATCCATTTTCGACGGAATCCGTTTTCCGTCAAAAAACTTCGCAATATCAATTTCTTTTGCATTTATTTTATTCATCCATTTTCGTCGGAATCCATTTTCTGACAAAAAACTTCACAAATCCATTTCTTTTGCATTTATTTTATTCATCCATTTTCGACGAAATTCATTTTCCGTCAAAAATCTTTGACGGAATCCATTTTCAATCGAAAAACTTCACAAAACCAATTTCTTTTGCATTTATTTTATTCGTCAGTTTTCGACGGAATCCATTTTCCATCGAAAAACTTTACAAAATCAATTTCTTTTGCATTTATTTTATTCATCTGTTTTCGACGGAATTCGTTTTCCGTCGAAAAACTTCACAAAATTAATTTCTTTTGCAATTTATTTTATTCATCCGTTTTCGACGGAATTCGTTTTCCGTCAAAAAACTTCACAAAATCAATTTCTTTTGCATTTATTTTATTTATCCATTTTTGACGGAATTCATTTTCCGTCAAAAATCTTCGACGGAATCCATTTTCCATCGAAAAACTTCACAAAATCAATTTCTTTTGCATTTATTTTATTCGTCAGTTTTCGACGGAATCCATTTTCCGTCCAAAATCTTCGACGGAATCCATTTTCCGTCGAAAAACTCCACAAAATCAATTTCTTTTGCATTTATTTTTTTCATCCATTTTCGACGGAATCAATTTTCCATCGAAAAACTTTACGAAATAAATTTCTTTTCCAATTTATTTTATTCATCCATTTTCGACGAAATTCATTTTCCGTCAAAAATCTTTGACGGAATCCATTTTCAGTCGATAAACTTCACAAAACCAATTTCTTTTGCATTTATTTTATTCGTCAGTTTTCGACGGAATTCGTTTTCCATCGAAAAACTTCACAAAATGAATTTCTTTTGCAATTTATTTTATTCATCCGTTTTCGACGGAATTCATTTTCCGTCAAAAATCTTCGACGAAATCCATTTTCGTCGAAGAACATCACAAAATCAATTGCTTTTGCATTTATTTTATTCATCCATTTTCGGCGGAATCCGTTTTCCGTCAAAAAACTTCACAAAATCAATTTCTTTTGCATTTATTTTATTCATCCATTTTCGACGGAATTCATTTTCCTTCAAAAATCTTCGACGGAATCCATTTTCCGTCGAAAAACTTCACAAAATCAATTTCTTTTGCATTTATTTTATTCATCGGTTTTCGACGGAATCCATTTTGCATCGAAAAACTTCACAAAATCAATTTCTTTTGCATTTATTTTAGGAATCCATTTTCGACGAAATTCTTTTTCCGTCGATAAACTTCACAAAATCAATTTCTTTTGCATTTATTTTATTCATCCATTTTCGACGGAATACATTTTCCGTCAAAAATCTTCGACGGAATCACTTTTCCGTCAAAAAACTTCACAAAATCAATTTCTTTTGCATTTATTTTATTCATCAGTTTTTGACGAAATCCATTTTCCATCGAAAAACTTCACAAAATCAATTTCTTTGCATTTATTTTATTCATCCATTTTCGACGGAATCCATTTTTCGTCAAAGAACTTCGCAAAATCAATTTCTTTTGTTTTTATTTTATTCATCCATTTTCGAAGGAATACATTTTCCGTCAAAAATCTTCGACGGAATCTCTTTTCCATCGAAAAACTTCACAAAGTCAATTTCTTTTGCATTTATTTTATTCATCAGTTTTCGACGAAATCCATTTTCCATCGAAAAACTTCACAAAATTAATTTCTTTTGCATTTATTTTATTCATCCATTTTCGACGGAATCCATTTTCCGTCATAGAACTTCACAAAATCAATTTTTGCAATTATTTTTTTCATCCGTTTTCGACGGAATCCATTTTCCATCGTAGGAATCCATTTTCCGTCGAAAAACTTCACAAAATCAATTACTTTTGCATTTATTTTATTCATCAGTTTTCGACGGAATTCGTTTTCCTTCAAAAATCTACGACGAAATCCATTTTCGTCGAAAACCTTCACAAAATCAATTGCTTTTGCATTTATTATATTCATCCATTTTCGACGGAATCCGTTTTCCGTCAAAAAACTTCTCAATATCAATTTCTTTTGCATTTATTTTATTCATCCATTTTCGACGGAATCCATTTTCTGTCAAAAAACTTCACAAAATCCATTTCTTTTGCATTTATTTTATTCATCCATTTTCGACGAAATTCATTTTCCGTCAAAAGTCTTTGACGGAATCCATTTTCAGTCGAAAAGCTTCACAAAACCAATTTATTTTGCATTTATTTTATTCGTCAGTTTTCGACGGAATCCATTTTCCATCGAAAAACTTTACAAAATAAATTTCTTTTCCAATTTATTTTATTCATCCATTTTCGACGAAATTCATTTTCCGTCAAAAATCTTCGACGGAATCCATTTTCCATCGAAAAACTTCACAAAATCAATTTCTTTTGCATTTATTTTATTCGTCAGTTTTCGACGGAATCCATTTTCCGTCAAAAATCTTCGACGGAATCCATTTTCCGTCGAAAAACTTCACAAAATCAATTTCTTTTGCATTTATTTTTTTCATCCATTTTCGACGAAATCCATTTTCCATCGAAAAACTTTACAAAATCAATTTCTTTTCCAATTTATTTTATTCATCCATTTTCGACGAAATTCATTTTCAGTCGAAAAACTTCACAAAACCAATTTCTTTTGCATTTATTTTATTCGTCAGTTTTCGACGGAATCCATTTTCCGTCGAAAAACTTCACAAAATCAATTTCTTTTGCATTTATTTTATTCATCCGTTTTCGACGGAATTCATTTTCCGTCAAAAATCTTCGACGAAATCCATTTTCGTCGAAGAACTTCACAAAATCAATTGCTTTTGCATTTATTTTATTCATCCATTTTCGACGGAATCCGTTTTCCGTCAAAAAACTTCACAAAATCATTTCTTTTGCATTTATTTTATTCATCCATTTTCGACGGAATTCATTTTCCTTCAAAAATCTTCGACGGAATCCATTTTCCGTCGAAAAACTTCACAAAATCAATTTCTTTTGCATTTATTTTATTCATCGGTTTTCGACGGAATCCATTTTGCATCGAAAAACTTCACAATCAATTTGTTTTGCATTTATTTTAGGAATCCATTTTCGACGAAATTCTTTTTCCGTCGAAAAACTTCACAAAATCAATTTCTTTTGCATTTATTTTATTCATCCATTTTCGACGGAATACATTTTCCGTCAAAAATCTTCGACGGAATCACTTTTCCGTCAAAAAACTTCACAAAATCAATTTCTTTTGCATTTATTTTATTCATCATTTTTCGACGAAATCCATTTTCCATCGAAAAACTTCACAAAATCAATTTCTTTTGCATTTATTTTATTCATCCATTATCGACGGAATCCATTTTCCGTCATAGAACTTCACAAAATCAATTTCTTTGCATTTATTTTATTCATCCATTTTCGACGGAATCCATTTTTCGTCAAAGAACTTCGCAAAATCAATTTCTTTTGTTTTTATTTTATTCATCCATTTTCGAAGGAATACATTTTCCGTCAAAAATCTTCGACGGAATCTCTTTTCCATCGAAAAACTTCACAAAGTCAATTTCTTTTGCATTTATTTTATTCATCAGTTTTCGACGAAATCCATTTTCCATCGAAAAACTTCACAAAATCAATTTCTTTTGCATTTATTTTATTCATCCATTTTCGACGGAATCCATTTTCCGTCATAGAACTTCACAAAATCAATTTCTTTTGCAATTATTTTTTTCATCCGTTTTCGACGGAATCCATTTTCCCGTATCGTAGGAATCCATTTTCCGTCGAAAAACTTCACAAAATCAATTACTTTTGCATTTATTTTATTCATCAGTTTTCGACGGAATTCGTTTTCCTTCAAAAATCTACGACGAAATCCATTTTCGTCGAAAACCTTCACAAAATCAATTGCTTTTGCATTTATTATATTCATCCATTTTCGACGGAATCCGTTTTCCGTCAAAAAACTTCTCAATATCAATTTCTTTTGCATTTATTTTATTCATCCATTTTCGACGGAATCCATTTTCTGTCAAAAAACTTCACAAAATCCATTTCTTTTGCATTTATTTTATTCATCCATTTTCGACGAAATTCATTTTCCGTCAAAAATCTTTGACGGAATCCATTTTCAGTCGAAAAGCTTCACAAAACCAATTTATTTTGCATTTATTTTATTCGTCAGTTTTCGACGGAATCCATTTTCCATCGAAAAACTTTACAAAATAAATTTCTTTTCCAATTTATTTTATTCATCCATTTTCGACGAAATTCATTTTCCGTCAAAAATCTTCGACGGAATCCATTTTCCGTCGAAAAACTTCACAAAATCAATTTCTTTTGCATTTTTTTATTCGTCAGTTTTCGACGGAATCCATTTTCCATCAAAAATCTTCGACGGAATCCATTTTCCGTCGAAAAACTTCACAAAATCAATTTCTTTTGCATTTATTTTTTTCATCCATTTTCGACGAAATCCATTTTCCATCGAAAAACTTTACAAAATCAATTTCTTTTCCAATTTATTTTATTCATCCATTTTCGACGAAATTCATTTTCAGTCGAAAAACTTCACAAAACCAATTTCTTTTGCATTTATTTTATTCGTCAGTTTTCGACGGAATCCATTTTCCGTCGAAAAACTTCACAAAATCAATTTCTTTTGCATTTATTTTATTCATCCGTTTTCGACGGAATTCATTTTCCGTCAAAAATCTTCGACGAAATCCATTTTCGTCGAAGAACTTCACAAAATCAATTGCTTTTGCATTTATTTTATTCATCCATTTTCGACGGAATCCGTTTTCCGTCAAAAAACTTCACAAAATCAATTTCTTTTGCATTTATTTTATTCATCCATTTTCGACGGAATTCATTTTCCTTCAAAAATCTTCGACGGAATCCATTTTCCGTCGAAAAACTTCACAAAATCAATTTCTTTTGCATTTATTTTATTCATCGGTTTTCGACGGAATCCATTTTGCATCGAAAAACTTCACAATCAATTTGTTTTGCATTTATTTTAGGAATCCATTTTCGACGAAATTCTTTTTCCGTCGAAAAACTTCACAAAATCAATTTCTTTTGCATTTATTTTATTCATCTATTTTCGACGGAATACATTTTCCGTCAAAAATCTTCGACGGAATCACTTTTCCGTCAAAAAACTTCACAAAATCAATTTCTTTTGCATTTATTTTATTCATCATTTTTCGACGAAATCCATTTTCCATCGAAAAACTTCACAAAATCAATTTCTTTGCATTTATTTTATTCATCCATTTTCGACGGAATCCATTTTCCGTCATAGAACTTCACAAAATCAATTTCTTTTGCAATTATTTTTTTCATCTGTTTTCGACGGAATCCATTTTCCATCGTAGGAATCCATTTTCCGTCGAAAAACTTCACAAAATCAATTACTTTTGCATTTATTTTATTCATCAGTTTTCGACGGAATCCATTTTCCATCGAAAAACTTCACAAAATCAATTTCTTTTGCAATTATTTTATTCATCAGTTTTCGACGGAATTCGTTTTCCGGCGAAAAACTTCACATAATGAATTTCTTTTGCAAAGTATTTTATTTATCCATTTTCGACAGAATTCGTTTTCCGTCAAAAATCTTCAACGAAATCCATTTTCGTCGAAAAACTTCACAAAATGAATTTCTTTTGCATTTGTTTTATTCATCAGTTTTCGACGGAATCCCTTTTCCATCGAAAAATTTCACAAAATCAATTTCTTTTGCATTTATTTTATTTATCAGTTTTCGACGGAATTCGTTTTCCATCGAAATACTTCAAAAAATGAATTTTGTAACAGCCCGTTGTACACCGGTATTGTTAACATTGATTATGATATTAAGCGCAGTTACAATCACAGTGATTGGATTAATTAAATTACGGGCAAATTTTTCTTTTAACATATTCCTTTTCTTACATCAATACATTTTCCGTAATCAATTAAAACAATACTATAATTGTAAAAGCAATACGCGGAAGCATACATTTTGCTAACATCATTCATTCTTCTTTTTATTCAATTCATTTAAACTCACCATTTTACTCTCTCATTTTACCAAGTTATAGTCCTTTACGTTATCTACGAGTGGTTTCAAACCACGTATCATTTGGAGTTCTACCCATCAAGTTAAGCCCCTTTCTTTTAGTTTAGAAAAACCTGAATTTTCGAAAATTACACTGTGGTAATCGATTACCAGTGGGTGGTAATCGATTACCACCTGTCAAAAATGAGGCAGTAGCCAATTTTCTCAATCCTCTGTTCTGGTAATCGATTACCAACTTTGGGTAATCGATTACCTCACATGGTAATCGATTACCAAAGGCCAGTAATCGATTACCAGTGAAGACAGTAGCCAATTTTTCGTCCCCTGTTGCATGGTAATCGATTACCATGCCTTGGGCAGCAAAATGACAGATTACAGCATTTTAAGCCCCAAAAAGGGTGTGTAATCCATCCCTAACCCCTTGGTACTCCACACAACACATAATCATGTCCTAATGTAGGCTCTAGGCCTTTCCATCATCCAATTTCCTTAAAACATGCATCATTTACAAAGTCCTCAAATAATGGCCATTTACATACAAATATGGACCATTTTTACAACATGAATACCCAGACTTCAAGGCTATGAATGTGGCAATGGACAAGTCACATGCTCACTCAAAATATACAGTTATCCAAGCCATGAACAATGAAACATAAACAAGGCTTAGCATATAATCATGAACACTAACCAAAAGCATGGAAATAACATCATGCAATATGTTCATGACCTAAGTCTCAAAATACTAATGGTATGCTATGTGCATTCCATAACTCCTCCAAAATGTCATGCAAGCTCCATGCATCATAAGCAATCCATAGTCCACTACACGGGCTTCTTGCCCGAAGCTCCTCCCGGCTCATAGTGACCTGAAATGTGGTCCTCCAAACACGGGGTGAGATATACGGATATATCTCAGTAAACCAATGGAGCTAGAGGCTCTCTCCACTCCATGGCTCACTAAAATGTATAAATATGACATAATGTAATATGCAAGTAAAACAATATCACCATCCACCTGGAGACACCCAAGAACATCCACTCATGGATTCATGTTCAAGGACTCCATCATATAACTCACGAGACAGTCCTGGCGCCTCTCCCATGGTTGAGAAGACTCCATGGCAATACCCAACCGGAACTCCTCATGAGCCCTATCCGGCGGACGTCCCACGTTTGGATCATCCTGGCGCCGCTCCCAGAGTCGACTCCACGGCAAAACCCGACTGGCATTCTCACAAGGATGAACCCAGCGGATGTCCAAACTTCACTCGTCAACTGGCCAGTGACCAAACAATTTCACAAAAT
Source organism: Gastrolobium villosum (assembly GCA_032173675.1). NCBI lineage: Eukaryota > Viridiplantae > Streptophyta > Magnoliopsida > Fabales > Fabaceae > Gastrolobium > Gastrolobium villosum. Next base: position 59,569 of record JAVKPL010002763.1, read on the forward strand.
ACAAGCAATATGCATACAAGCACACAATCACACCATGTCATAACCACATAATCCAACCACAACCTTCCTCTAGGTGTGGTGGAGCACACTAGGGATTAAACCCAAGTTCCAAGAGTTTACCTCAATACGAGCAATCCGTTCCAAACGTATGCTCCAATTCAACTTTTCACAATTCCGTCCGTGTGAGGCACCCTACAACAATCATCAAATCCAAATTACACCAAAACTCATTTTTCATGAAATTTCCTCAAATTCGCCTAAGTTAAAAACTTATATTTTTCACCAAAATTTAACATAGCATTTCTAGCTTACAAGCATGATTCTAAGGCTTTTTCATCTAATAGCATTTTTCCATTTGGGCTCTCTATCATCACACATCTAAAATTGAAGGTTTAAAGCATAAATTCCTAAATCTATGATTCCAACCATAAAAATACCACAAATATACTTACAATGTGTTGTATGATCACCACCAAGGCTTCACTAAACCATTAGAAGATCAAAACTCCAAGAAATCTCCAAATACTCAAGTGGGTCGAATCTGACTTTGCCAAAAACGCAGCCAAGGAGATGGATTCAAGGCTTCTAAGTGTTACCAATGGCTTTGGAAGGTTGTTTACGATAGATTTCAACACCAAAATCAAGCGATTCGGTGAAGAAATGAAGAAATGGGAAGAATGGAGAGAAATGGTGTTCTTTCTCTCTTTTGCAGGGGCTGTGCGCGAGAATGGAGAAGAAAAGAGGAGGAAAGAAGAAGAAAAAGAGGGTGGGGCCAAGTGACTTCGGTCACACGGGTCCCACACGCGATCTAACTTTAACTCCGATAAAAATTCCGATCACAAATCCTTAATCTAAATATTTTTCCAGTCCATGACATATTTTTCTTTCTCCAAAATAATGATAAAAATTTCACACCTATCTGTACACTCACACCACAGTATTTTAACACTTAAAATATCACTATTCATCAATTTTTCCCAAATTTGCCTATTCACTCAATTTTTCGCCCTGATTCCATTTCCAGTATTATTTTTGTCATTTGAAATCTCTAACTCAGTATTTTTGCCTCATAACACACGGTTGGCAAATTACCATTTTGCCCTTTTTGCCCATTTTGGCCATAATCCTTGGATTTTCACTAATCCACCAACTTTCATTTCACAATATAATATTAAAATACACATTTAAATATTTGAGGTGTTATATTCACCCCACCTTTTAGAAATTTTGTCCGCAAAATTAAATCATACCTGCTTGCTAACTCAGGATACAGCCGGAGAATCTCGTCCTCCCGCTCCCAAGTAGCCTCCTCAGGTGTGCGGCCTTCCCACTGAATCTTCAGCATGGGAATCACTTTACTTCTCAATCGCTTTTCACTGCGATCCAATACGGCAATAGGACCAATGGGAGTCTTCAAGTTCTCCCTGATTTCAATATTATCCGGCATCACCACATGTGATTCATCCGGAACATAACGTCGCAACTGCGACACATGAAAAACATCATGTAAATTAGACAATTGTGGGGGTAAGGCAAGCTGATAGGCCACCAATCATACTCTTTTCATAATTTGATATGGCCCAATGATCCGTGGACTCAGCTTCCTCACACCCAACGCACGGCCAACACCTGTGACCGGCGACAAACGTACAAATACATGGTCACCTTCCTCAAATTCCAGTGGTCTATGCTTATTGTCATAGTAACTTTTCTGCCGATTCTGTGCCTGTTTCAACTTTTCTCTGATCATTTCAATTTGCACTGTTGTTTCCTGCACAAAATCCGGACCAAATCTTTCTTTATCGCCTACCTCAGTCCAACAAGTGGGCGTACGACACCTCCTGCCATACAAAACCTCATATGGTGCCATACCCAGACTGGAATGAAAACTGTTATTATAAGAAAATTCCACCAGTGGCAAGTACTTATCCCAGGCATTACCCTGTTCCAATGTACAAGCTCTCAACATATCCTCAAGTGTCTGTATGGTCCTCTCAGTCTGACCATCAGTCTGCGGGTGATAAGCAGTGCTCAGTCGAAGCTGAGTGCCAAAAGCCTGCTGCAAAGCTCCCCAAAAGCGTGAAGTAAACTTCGGGTCCCGATCACTCACAATGCTAATCGGTATCCCATGGAGTCTAACAATCTCCTTCACATACAATGTAGCCAACTTCTCTGTGGTGTAATCCACTTGCACTGGTAGAAAGTGTGCAGACTTCGTGAGTCGGTCCACAATAACCCAAATCGAATCATAACCAGCTTGAGTTCGCGGCAATCCCACAACAAAATCCATTGAAATACTCTCCCATTTCCATTCTGGTATATCCAGCGGCTGAAGTAATCCAGCAGGTTTCTGATGCTCTATTTTTACTTTCTGGCACACCAAGCACTTAGATACGTACTCGGCAACATCTCTTTTCATCCCAGGCCACCAGAACTTAACTTTCAAATCTTGGTACATTTTTGTGGCACCTGGGTGGATAGCATATTGACCCTTATGGGCCTCATTCATAACTTCCTCTGCAAGTTCCTTGGGCACAACAATCCTGCCCTGATATAATAGTAATCCTTGTTCATTCACAGATATGCCACTCTGGCCTTTCAAATACTTTATACTCTCATTGCGAATCTGAGTCTCTTTAATCTTCTCGTGCAGCTCGTTCTCAATCCGAGTCAACTCCATATCACACATCCTTCCTGCAAAGAAATCCGTTATTTTCATGTCACGGAATTGCTCAATCACTTCATTGTCCCACATCATCATATGAGATAAATTGACAGACTTCCTACTTAATGCATCTGCCACAACATTAGCTTTTCCCGGGTGGTATTTCAGCTCAAAGTCATAATCTTTCAAGAATTCAACCCATCTACGCTGTCTCATATTCAGCTCCTTCTGATCAAATAAATATTTCAAGCTTTTATGGTCGCTGAACACAGCAAATTTCATCCCATACAGAAAGTGCCTCCAGATTTTCAAGGCAAACACAATAGCAGCCAGTTCCAAGTCGTGCGTCGGATAATTCTCTTCATGCGGCCTTAACTGCCTAGACGCATAAGCAATCACTTTTCCTTCCTGCATCAGTACGCTCCCTAAACCTTTCTTAGAAGCATCACAATATAACACAAACTCACCCTCCGGATCAGGTAGAGTCAACACCGGAGCAGTGGTCAATTTCTCTTTAAGTAGCAGAAAACAGTCCTCACATTCCTGGGTCCACACAAAAGGAGTATCCTTTCGTGTCAATCGAGTCAACGGTAGAACCATTGCAGAAAACCCCTGTATAAACCGGCGATAATAGCCAGCAAGCCCCAGAAAACTTCTAATTTCAGTCACAGTCTTTGGTCGTTCCCAGTCACTTACCGCTTCAATCTTGCTTGGATCCACTGCAACACCTCTTGCAGAGATAACATGACCCAAAAATTGCACCTCAGACAACCAGAATTCACACTTAGACGGTTTAGCATATAACTTCTTATCTTTCAACACCTGCAACACAGTCCTCAAATGATCAACGTGCTCCTCCTTACTCTTAGAATAGATTAAAATGTCATCAATGAATACAATCACGAACTGGTCCAAATACGATTTAAAGATGCGGTTCATATAGTCCATGAACACCGCAGGGGCATTAGTAAGCCCAAAAGGAATCACTTGATATTCAAAATGTCCATATCTGGATCGGAAAGCTGTTTTAGGTACATCCTCCGGTTTAATCCGAATCTGGTGATATCCGGACCGGAGATCAATCTTCGAAAATACACAGGCACCCCTCAACTGATCTAATAAATCATCAATACGCGGTAATGGGTACCGGTTCTTAATAGTCACTTTATTCAGCTGTCGGTAGTCAGTGCACAATCTCATGCTACCATCCTTTTTCTTTACAAATATCACCGGTGCTCCCCACGGAGACACACTCAGCCTAATAAAATTCTTCGCAGACAATTCTTCAATGTGTTTCTTCAACTCAGCCAACTCAAGTGGCGACATCCGGTATGGAGCCAAAGAGATCGGCCCCACACCAGGCAATAGGTCAATCGAGAATTCAATCTCTCTCTCTGGCGGAAATTCCGGTATCTCATCCGGAAATACATCCTCAAACTCATTAACAACTGGAATAGCAGAAATCTCCTCCTTTTTGTCGCCTACCAATCCGCCCAACAGAACATAACCCAAATCTCCAGCCTTCAAGGCTTTCACAGTTTGACTTACAGACAAATACAGAGACGGACAAACAGACGGCCTCTCGTGAGATAGCAACAACCTCTTCCCGCAGCAATCAATCATTGCGTAGTTCCGAGACAACCAATCCATCCCCAAAATTAAATTGACAGAGGCCAGGGGTAAGATAATTAAATCAATGGTGTAACCCCTGCCTAAATAAGTGAACTTCACATCTTCACAAATCCAAGACGATTCACTAACCTCTCCTGTAGCGGTAGTAATACGCATCGGAGGAACCATCCGTGTTACCTTTAAGTCCAACGCCTTAGCCACATAGTCCGCCACAAAGGAATGTGTGGCTCCCGAATCAAATAATACAGACAAATCAACATTAGATAGAAAAATTATACCTTTAACCAAATTCGGAGCCTCTTCAGTACGTTGAGCATTTGTAGTATAAACTCGTCCCACAGTAGGAACAACAGCAGTAGGAGCAGCAGTAGTAGTAGTAGCTGGCGGCAAGGCCTGTAGATTCGCAGCCTGCCCCGAAGAAGATGGACAATTCCTAGCAAAGTGGCCACTCTGACCACATCTAAAACAGTTCGACGTACCAGCACCACATACACCTCTGTGGTATTTCCCACACTTCCCACATTGTGGGGTAAAATATCTGTTCGAAGCACCACCACTGATATGCGGTCAGCATAGAGGAAATTACAAGGCAAAAAGAGGAAGAAAATGACTCAATCAATGCAAGAAAAGCAGAGAAAAAGAGTAAAAATATCCAAAGTCTGAATATCAAAGAAGATGAACAAAAGGAGGCAAAAACATATCAAAAAGACCTAGGTTCCCACGCTCTCAGCGCGGGAGTGGCGCTGCGAGCGCGGGAAAGGAAAATTTGGCAGAAGCTCTCGCGCTGAGAGCGCGAGATCCGCGCCATCAGCGCGGGAGGTGAAAAATTGGCAGAAACTCCCACGCCCTGAGCGCGGGAGTGGCGCTCTGAGCGTGGGAGGCGCGAAAGTGTGAAGATTCAAATGTGCAAATTAGGTCAGAATCCCTCTTATAAAAGGAGGCTCAACCTTTGAAGGAAGATATCTCTGAATACACATCACAAAACCTAGAGGAGGCGTTCTTCGTGTTCGTCACTCCGTTCTTGTACTTTTCTTTATTTTCTTTTCAGTTCATGTTGAAATCAGATCAGCAATCATGATGTTGATTGGCTAGATCTATTTCTGTAGTCAGGGGCATGATCCCTTTGTAAACAATTGCTACAAGGATTGAATCATTCTATGTATTGAATTAATATATTTCATCTTTTATCTTGAGCGTATTGATATTATTTCTATTAGATCTGATCAACCTAATAGGGAATAATATTCTGGGGATCAGGATTCACAATAGGGATGTTGGAATACTTGATCCTGAAAGGAGATAAAGATGACTCTCTATGCATGTTCTAGGGATAGACTTGTATGGATTGCAGTCGTGGGATTTATCTACATAATGCTTATTTTCAGGCGGAACTACTAAGGGATTAGGGTTCCAATTGAAGTAAAGGGTTAGATCGCCAAGGGATTGGGATCTAACTAATTATTTCTAAAAGATGATAATTTGTCTGAGTTGTTGATTTCAATAGGTTTTATGAATCAATCCGAAGTAAAATTGGGAGCAATTGGTGAATGTACCCTGGCTACAGTCTTCTTCATCACTTTTTCTACAAAAACATTTCTTCATCTATTTTAAGTCTTTTCCAGAAAAATACAAAAACAATTCTTTTACTTTTCATTTAATTTAAATTACAATTATTTGTCAACAATCAATCGATTTATCTAACTTAAGAGGACTGGTTATAGTAGTAATTGTTTATCAATCCCTGTGGAGACGATACTTACTTATCAACCACAACCAGTATTTCCACCCCTCTTGAACTGACCAGGAGGCTGCCTCACCTGCAACCCCCTACCTCTATTATTATTATTGAAACCTCCTCTGTTAGTATTTCCAGAAGGACCAGGTGTCCTCTTAACATCTTGCTCTTTTGTCGAATCAGATTTCGGATACCTTCCATAAACAGTCTCGACCCTCTTACATTGGGTCACCAAATCAGCAAAGTTTCTCACCGCAGTATTTGACATTCTCTTTGCAATCTTCTCACTCAGCCCTCTTTGAAATTTAGCTGACAGGAATTCCGGAGTAGGGAGTGTACCCCCATAGTTAGCAAACTTGACAAGTTCATTAAATTTTGCCACATAGGCATCCACCGTCATAACTCCCTGTACCAAATTATCGAATTCACCTTGCTTTGCCTCCCGAACATCACGGGGAAAATATTCTTCATGAAACAGACCTTCGAACATAGTCCAAGTAAGGACCTCACCCTGAATAACAAATGGGCGAGACACATTGTCCCACCACTCTTGGGCATCACCCTCCAGCATATAAACAGAATACAATAACTTCTGCGGATCTTGGCATCTCATAACTTGAAAAATCTTATCCATACCCCTCAACCAAGCAGTAACCTCCTTTGGGTCCCTTGACCCCAGAAATGCGAGTGGCTTATGTTTCCTAAAAGATATGAGCCTACGCTCATCGTCAGCATTATCAAGCACCTGCCCAGCAGCCCCAGTAGATTGGGCAACAGATGATGGATCAGGAACATAGCTAGGGTCAGTAGTAGTATGATGACTAGCCTCACCAGTGTGGTGACTAGCCCCACTCTCCCCCTGTTGAGGAGTAACAGATGACGTTGGTGTAGGGGTCACCGTAGCCGTGTGTGGAGGTGAATTATCCCTCCTAGGACGACCTCTATCCGCCCTCATCTCAGCCATAAAGGCCTGCATCATATCCTGATTAGTTTTCATCAGGTTCTCAGTCATATTTCTATTTGCAGTCGTTTCCGCCTGCAGAGCATTCAGGACTGCAGTGACCGGATCCGGTGGCAAAGGACCTGCACCACGTGCCCCACGGCGACCTCGTGCCCTACTCATGATATCTGTACATGTAACACAAAGGAATGAGTTGATCAGACCCACACTGAGGAATCACATATACATTAATCATAAATAGTTCACAGATAACTATGGCACACAAGATACAACATACACAAACAATCAGAGTTCCCTAAACAAAACTGCTCTGATACCATAAAATGTAACAGCCCGTTGTACACCGGTATTGTTAACATTAATTATGATATTAAGCGCAGTTACAATCACAGTGATTGGATTAATTAAATTACGGGCAAATTTTTCTTTTAACATATTCCTTTTCTTACATCAATACATTTTCCGTAATCAATTAAAACAATACTATAATTGTAAAAGCAATACGCGGAAGCATACATTTTGCTAACATCATTCATTCTTCTTTTTATTCAATTCATTTAAACTCACCATTTTACTCTCTCATTTTACCAAGTTATAGTCCTTTACGTTATCTACGAGTGGTTTCAAACCACGTATCATTTGGAGTTCTACCCATCAAGTTAAGCCCCTTTCTTTTAGTTTAGAAAAACCTGAATTTTCGAAAATTACACTGTGGTAATCGATTACCAGTGGGTGGTAATCGATTACCACCTGTCAAAAATGAGGCAGTAGCCAATTTTCTCAATCCTCTGTTCTGGTAATCGATTACCAACTTTGGGTAATCGATTACCTCACATGGTAATCGATTACCAAAGGCCAGTAATCGATTACCAGTGAAGACAGTAGCCAATTTTTCGTCCCCTGTTGCATGGTAATCGATTACCATGCCTTGGGCAGCAAAATGACAGATTACAGCATTTTAAGCCCCAAAAAGGGTGTGTAATCCATCCCTAACCCCTTGGTACTCCACACAACACATAATCATGTCCTAATGTAGGCTCTAGGCCCTTCCATCATCCAATTTCCTTAAAACATGCATCATTTACAAAGTCCTCAAATAATGGCCATTTACATACAAATATGGACCATTTTTACAACATGAATACCCAGACTTCAAGGCTATGAATGTGGCAATGGACAAGTCCCATGCTCACTCAAAATATACAGTTATCCAAGCCATGAACAATGAAACATAAACAAGGCTTAGCATATAATCATGAACACTAACCAAAAGCATGGAAATAACATCATGCAATATGTTCATGACCTAAGTCTCAAAATACTAATGGTATGCTATGAGCACTCCATAACTCCTCCAAAATGTCATGCAAGCTCCATGCATCATAAGCAATCCATAGTCCACTACACGGGCTTCTTGCCCGAAGCTCCTCCCGGCTCATAGTGACCTGAAATGTGGTCCCCCAAACACGGGGTGAGATATACGGATATATCTCAGTAAACCAATGGAGCTAGAGGCTCTCTCCACTCCATGGCTCACTAAAATGTATAAATATGACATAATGTAATATGCAAGTAAAACAATATCACCATCCACCTGGAGACACCCAAGAACATCCACTCATGGATTCATGTTCAAGGACTCCATCATATAACTCCCGAGACAGTCCTGGCGCCTCTCCCATGGTTGAGAAGACTCCATGGCAATACCCAACTGGAACTCCTCATGAGCCCTATCCGGCGGACGTCCCACGTTTGGATCATCCTGGCGCCGCTCCCAGAGTCGACTCCACGGCAAAACCCGACTGGCATTCTCACAAGGATGAACCCAGCGGATGTCCAAACTCCACTCGTCAACTGGCCAGTGACCAAACAATTTCACAAAATACAAGCAATATGCATACAAGCACACAATCACACCATGTCATAACCACATAATCCAACCACAACCTTCCTCTAGGTGTGGTGGAGCACACTAGGGATTAAACCCAAGTTCCAAGAGTTTACCTCAATACGAGCAATCCGTTCCAAACGTATGCTCCAATTCAACTTTTCACAATTCCGTCCGTGTGAGGCACCCTACAACAATCATCAAATCCAAATTACACCAAAACTCATTTTTCATGAAATTTCCTCAAATTCGCCTAAGTTAAAAACTTATATTTTTCACCAAAATTTAACATAGCATTTCTAGCTTACAAGCATGATTCTAAGGCTTTTTCATCTAATAGCATTTTTCCATTTGGGCTCTCTATCATCACACATCTAAAATTGAAGGTTTAAAGCATAAATTCCTAGATCTATGATTCCAACCATAAAAATACCACAAATATACTTACAATGTGTTGTATGATCACCACCAAGGCTTCACTAAACCATTAGAAGATCAAAACTCCAAGAAATCTCCAAAAACTCAAGTGGGTCGAATCTGACTTTGCCAAAAACGCAGCCAAGGAGATGGATTCAAGGCTTCTAAGTGTTACCAATGGCTTTGGAAGGTTGTTTACGATAGATTTCAACACCAAAATCAAGCGATTCGATGAAGAAATGAAGAAATGGGAAGAATGGAGAGAAATGGTGTTCTTTCTCTCTTTTGCAGGGGCTGTGCGCGAGAATGGAGAAGAAAAGAGGAGGAAAGAAGAAGAAAAAGAGGGTGGGGCCAAGTGACTTCGGTCACACGGGTCCCACACGCGATCTAACTTTAACTCCGATAAAAATTCCGATCACAAATCCTTAATCTAAATATTTTTCCAGTCCATGACATATTTTTCTTTCTCCAAAATAATGATAAAAATTTCACACCTATCTGTACACTCACACCACAGTATTTTAACACTTAAAATATCACTATTCATCAATTTTTCCCAAATTTGCCTATTCACTCAATTTTTCGCCCTGATTCCATTTCCAGTATTATTTTTGTCATTTGAAATCTCTAACTCAGTATTTTTGCCTCATAACACACGGTTGGCAAATTACCATTTTGCCCTTTTTGCCCATTTTGGCCATAATCCTTGGATTTTCACTAATCCACCAACTTTCATTTCACAATATAATATTAAAATACACATTTAAATATTTGAGGTGTTATAAATTTCTTTTGCAATTTATTTTATTCATCCATTTTCGACGGAATTCGTTTTCCGTCAAAAATCTACGACGAAATCCATTTTCGTCGAAAACCTTCACAAAATCAATTGCTTTTGCATTTATTATATTCATCCATTTTCGACGGAATCCGTTTTCCGTCAAAAAACTTCACAATATCAATTTCTTTTGCATTTATTTTATTCATCCATTTTCGACGGAATCCATTTTCTGTCAAAAAACTTCACAAAATCCATTTCTTTTGCATTTATTTTATTCATCCATTTTCGACGAAATTCATTTTCCGTCAAAAATCTTTGACGGAATCCATTTTCAGTCGAAAAACTTCACAAAACCAATTTCTTTTGCATTTATTTTATTCATCAGTTTTCGACGAAATCCATTTTCCGTCGAAAAACTTCACAAAATCAATTTCTTTTACATTTATTTTATTTATCAGTTTTCGACGGAATTCTTTTTCCGTCGAAAAACTTCACAAAATTAATTTCTTTTGCAATTTATTTTATTCATCCGTTTTCGACGGAATTCGTTTTCCGTCAAAAAACTTCACAAAATCAATTTCTTTTGCATTTATTTTATTTATCCATTTTCGACGGAATTCATTTTCCGTCCAAAATCTTCGACGGAATCCATTTTCCGTCAAAAATCTTCGACGGAATCCATTTTCCATCGAAAAACTTCACAAGATCAATTTCTTTTCATTTATTTTATTCGTTAGTTTTCGACGGAATCCATTTTCCGTCAAAAATCTTCGACAGAATCCATTTTCCGTCGAAAAACTTCACAAAATCAATTTCTTTTGCATTTTTTTTTCATCCATTTTTGACGGAATCCAATTTCCATCGAAAAACTTTACAAAATCAATTTCTTTTCCAATTTATTTTATTCATCCATTTTCGACGAAATTCATTTTCCGTCAAAAATCTTTGATGGAATCCATTTTCAGTCGAAAAACTTCACAAAACCAATTTCTTTTGCATTTATTTTATTCGTCAGTTTTCGACGGAATCCATTTTCCATCGAAAAACTTCACAAAATCAATTTCTTTTGCAATTATTTTATTTATCAGTTTTCGACGAAATTCTTTTTCCGTCGAAAAACATCACAAAATGAATTTCTTTTGCAATTTATTTTATTCGTCCGTTTTCGACGAAATTCTTTTTCCGTCGAAAAACATCACAAAATGAATTTCTTTTGCAATTTATTTTATTCATCCGTTTTCGACGGAATTCGTTTTCCGTCAAAAAACTTCACAATATCAATTTCTTTTGCATATATTTTATTCATCCATTTTCGACGGAATCCGTTTTCCATCCAAAAACTTCACAAAATCGATTTCTTTTGCATTTATTTTATTCATCCGTTTTCAACGGAATCCATTTTCCTTCGAAAAAAAACACAAAATCAATTTCTTCTGCATTTATTCTATTCATCCGTTTTCAACGGAATACATTTTCCTTCAAAAAAAAACACAAAATCAATTTCTTCTGCATTTATCTTATTCATTCATTTTTTTTGGAATCCATTTTCCGTCAAAAAACTTCACAAAATGAATTTCTTTTCCATTTATCTTATTCATCCATTTTCAACGGAATTCATTTTCCGTCCAAAATCTTCGACGGAATCCATTTTTTGTTGAAAAAATTACAAAATAATATTTTCTGCATTTATTTTATTCATCTGTTTTCGACAGAATTCATTTTCAGTCAAAAATTTTCGACGGAAATCACTTTTCATCAAAAATCTTCGACGGAATCCATTTCCCGTCGAAAAACTTCACAAAACTCAATTTATTTTGCATTTATTTAATTCATCAGTTTTCGACGGAATCCATTTTCCATCGAAAAACTTCACAAAATCAATTTCTTTTGCATTTATTTTATTCATCCATTTTCGACGGAATTCATTTTCCGTCAAAAAACGTCGACGGAATCCATTTTTCGTCGAAAATCTTCACAAAATCAATTTCTTTTGCATTTATTTTATTCATCCATTTTCGACGGAATACATTTTCCGTCAAAAATCTTCGACGGAATCACTTTTCCGTCAAAAAACTTCACAAAATCAATTTCTTTTGCATTTATTTTATTCATCAATTTTCGACGAAATCCATTTTCCATCGAAAAACTTCACAAAATCAATTTCTTTGCATTTATTTTATTCATCCATTTTTGACGGAATCCATTTTCCGTCATAGAACTTCACAAAATCAATTTCTTTTGCAATTATTTTTTTCATCCGTTTTCGACGGAATCCATTTTCTATCGTAGGAATCCATTTTCCGTCGAAAAACTTCACAAAATCAATTACTTTTGCATTTATTTTATTCATCAGTTTTCGACGGAATCCATTTTCCATCGAAAAACTTCACAAAATCAATTTCTTTTGCAATTATTTTATTCATCAGTTTTCGACGGAATTCGTTTTCCGTCGAAAAACTTCAAATAATGAATTTCTTTTGCAAAGTATTTTATTTATCCATTTTCGGCGGAATTCGTTTTCCGTCAAAAATCTTCGACGAAATCCATTTTCGTCGAAAAACTTCACAAAATGAATTTCTTTTGCATTTGTTTTATTCATCAGTTTTCGACGGAATCCATTTTCCATCGAAAAACTTCACAAAAGCAATTTCTTTTGCATTTATTTTATTTATTAGTTTTCGACGGAATTCGTTTTCCATCGAAATACTTCAAAAAATGAATTTCTTTTGCAATTTTTTTATTCATCCATTTTCGACGGAATTCGTTTTTCGTCAAAAATCTACGACGAAATCCATTTTCGTCGAAATCCTTCACAAAATCAATTGCTTTTGCATTTATTATATTCATCCATTTTCGACGGAATCCGTTTTCCATCAAAAAACTTCACAATATCAATTTCTTTTGCATTTATTTTATTCATCCATTTTCGACTGAATCCATTTTCTGTCAAAAAACTTCACAAAATCCATTTCTTTTGCATTTATTTTATTCATCCATTTTTGACGAAATTCATTTTCCGTCAAAAATCTTTGACGGAATCCATTTTCAGTCGAAAAACTTCACAAAACCAATTTCTTTTGCATTTATTTTTTTCGTCAGTTTTCGACGGAATCCATTTTCCGTCGAAAAACTTCTCAAAATCAATTTCTTTTGCATTTATTTTATTTATCAGTTTTCGACGGAATTCTTTTTCCGTCGAAAAACTTCACAAAATTAATTTCTTTTGCAATTTATTTTATTCATCCGTTTTCAACGGAATTCGTTTTCCGTCAAAAAACTTCACAAAATCAATTTCTTTTGCATTTATTTTATTTATCCATTTTCGACGGAATTCATTTTCCGTCAAAAATCTTCGACGGAATCCATTTTCCGTCAAAAATCTTCGACGGAATCCATTTTCCATCGAAAAACTTCACAAAATCAATTTCTTTTGCATTTATTTTATTCGTTAGTTTTCGACAGAATCCATTTTCCGTCAAAAATCTTCGACGGAATCCATTTTCCGTCGAAAAACTTCACAAAATCAATTTCTTTTGCATTTATTTTTTTCATCCATTTTCGACGGAATCCATTTTCCATCGAAAAACTTTACAAAATCAATTTCTTTTCCAATTTATTTTATTCATCCATTTTCGACGAAATTCATTTTCCGTCAAAAATCTTTGATGGAATCCATTTTCAGTCGAAAAACTTCACAAAACCAATTTCTTTTGCATTTATTTTATTCGTCAGTTTTCGAAGGAATCCATTTTCCGTCGAAAAACTTCACAAAATCAATTTCTTTTGCAATTATTTTGTTTATCAGTTTTCGACGAAATTCTTTTTCCGTCGAAAAACATCACAAAAAGAATTTCTTTTGCAATTTATTTTATTCATCAGTTTTCGACGAAATTCTTTTTCCGTCGAAAAACATCACAAAATGAATTTCTTTTGCAATTTATTTTATTCATCCGTTTTCGACGGAATTCGTTTTCCGTCAAAAAACTTCACAATATCAATTTCTTTTGCACGTATTTTATTCATCCATTTTCGACGGAATCCGTTTTCCATCCAAAAACTTCACAAAATCGATTTCTTTTGCATTTATTTTATTCATCCGTTTTCAACGGAATCCATTTTCCTTCGAAAAACAACACAAAATCAATTTCTTCTGCATTTATTTTATTCATCCATTTTCAACGGAATACATTTTCCTTCAAAAAACAACACAAAATCAATTTCTTCTGCATTTATCTTATTCATCCGTTTTTTATGGAATCCATTTTCCGTCAAAAAACTTCACAAAATGAATTTCTTTGCCATTTATCTTATTCATCCATTTTCAACGGAATTCATTTTCCGTCCAAAATCTTCGACGGAATCCATTTTTTGTTGAAAAAATTACAAAATAATTTTTTTTGCATTTATTTTATTCATCTGTTTTCGACAGAATTCATTTTCAGTCAAAAATCTTCGATGGAAATCACTTTTCATCAAAAATCTTCGACGGAATCCATTTCCCGTCGAAAAACTTCACAAAACTCAATTTATTTTGCATTTATTTAATTCATCAGTTTTCGACGGAATCCATTTTCCATCCAAAAACTTCACAAAATCAATTTCTTTTACAATTATTTTATTCATCCATTTTCGACGGAATCCGTTTTCCGTCAAAAAACTTCACAATATCAATTTCTTTTGCATTTATCTTATTCATCCATTTTTTACGGAATCCATTTTCCGTCAAAAAACTTCACAAAATCAAATTCTTTTGCATTTATTTTATTCATCCATTTTCGACGAAATACACTTTCCGTAAAAAATCTTCGACGGAATCCATTTTTCGTCGAAAAATTTCACAAAATCAATTTCTTTTGCAATTATTTTTTTCATCCGTTTTCGACGGAATCCATTTTCCGTTGTAGGAATCCATTTTCCGTCGAAAAACTTCACAAAATCAATTTCTCTTGCATTTATTTTATTCATCAGTTTTCGACGGAATCCATTTTCCATCGAAAAACTTCACAAAATCAATTTCATTTGCAATTATCTTATTCATCAGTTTTCGACGGAATTCGTTTTCCATCGAAAAACTTCACAAAATCAATTTCTTTTACAATTATTTTATTCATCAGTTTTCGACGGAATTCATTTTCCGTAAAAAATCTTCGACGAAATACATTTTCGTCGAAAAAACTCACAAAACCAATTTCTTTTGCATTTATTTTATTCGTCAGTTTTCGACGGAATCCATTTTCCGTCCAAAAACTTCACAAAATCAATTTCTTTTGCATTTATTTTATTTATCAGTTTTCGACGAAATTTTTTTCCGTCGAAAAACATCACAAAATGAATTTCTTTTGCAATTTATTTTATTCATCCGTTTTCGACGACTTTCTTTTTCCGTCGAAAAACATCACAAAATGAATTTCTTTTGCAATTTATTTTATTCATCCGTTTTCGACGGAATTCGTTTTCCGTCAAAAAACTTCACAATATCAATTTCTTTTGCATTTATTTTATTCATCCATTTTCGACGGAATCCGTTTTCCATCCAAAAACTTCACAAAATCGATTTCTTTTGCATTTATTTTATTCATCCGTTTTCAACGGAATCCATTTTCCTTCGAAAAACAACACAAAACAATTTCTTCTGCATTTATTTTATTCATCCGTTTTCAACGGAATACATTTTCCTTCAAAAAAACAACACAAAATCAATTTCTTCTGCATTTATTTTATTCATCCGTTTTTTATGGAATCCATTTTCCGTCAAAAAACTTCACAAAATGAATTTCTTTGCCATTTATCTTATTCATCCATTTTCAACGGAATTCATTTTCCGCCCAAAATCTTCGACGGAATCCATTTTTTGTTGAAAAAATTACAAAATAATTTTTTTTGCATTTATTTTATTCATCTGTTTTCGACAGAATTCATTTTCAGTCAAAAATCTTCGACGGAAATCACTTTTCATCAAAAATCTTCGACGGAATCCATTTCCCGTCGAAAAACTTCACAAAACTCAATTTATTTTGCATTTATTTAATTCATCAGTTTTCGACGGAATCCATTTTCCATCGAAAAACTTCACAAAATCAATTTCTTTTACAATTATTTTATTCATCAGTTTTCGATGGAATTCGTTTTCCGTCGAAAAACTTCACAAAATGAATTTCTTTTCCATTTATTTTATTCATCCGATTTCGACGGAATTCGTTTTCCGTCAAAAATCTACGACGAAATCCATTTTCGTCGAAAACCTTCACAAAATCAATTGCTTTTGCATTTATTATATTCATCCATTTTCGACGGAATCCGTTTTCCGTCAAAAAACTTCACAATATCAATTTCTTTTGCATTTATTTTATTCATCCATTTTCGATGGAATCCATTTAATGTCAAAAAACTTCACAAAATCCATTTCTTTTGCATTTATTTTATTCATCCATTTTCGACGAAATTCATTTTCCGTCAAAAATCTTTGACGGAATCCATTTTCAGTCGAAAAACTTCACAAAACCAATTTCTTTTGCATTTATTTTATTCATCAGTTTTCGACGGAATCCATTTTCCATCGAAAAACTTCTCAAAATCAATTTCTTTTGCATTTATTTTATTTATCATTTTTCGACGGAATTCTTTTTCCGTCGAAAAACTTCACAAAATTAATTTCTTTTGCAATTTATTTTATTCATCCGTTTTCAACGGAATTCGTTTTCCGTCAAAAAACTTCACAAAATCAATTTCTTTTGCATTTATTTTATTTATCCATTTTCGACGGAATTCATTTTCCGTCAAAAATCTTCGACGGAATCCATTTTCCGTCAAAAATCTTCGACGGAATCCATTTTCCATCGAAAAACTTCACAAAATCAATTTCTTTTGCATTTATTTTATTCGTTAGTTTTCGACGGAATCCATTTTCCGTCAAAAATCTTCGACGGAATCCATTTTCCGTCGAGAAACTTCACAAAATCAATTTCTTTTGCATTTATTTTTTTAATCCATTTTCGACGGAATCCATTTTCCATCGAAAAACTTTACAAAATCAATTTCTTTTCCAATTTATTTTATTCATCCATTTTCGACGAAATTCATTTTCCGTCAAAAATCTTTGATGGAATCCATTTTCAGTCGAAAAACTTCACAAAACCAATTTCTTTTGCATTTATTTTATTTGTCAGTTTTCGACGGAATCCATTTTCCATCGAAAAACTTCACAAAATCAATTTCTTTTGCAATTATTTTATTTATCAGTTTTCGACGAAATTCTTTTTCCGTCGAAAAACATCACAAAATGAATTTCTTTTGCAATTTATTTTATTCATCCGTTTTCGACGGAATTTGTTTTCCGTCAAAAAACTTCACAATATCAATTTCTTTTGCATATATTTTATTCATCCATTTTCGACGGAATCCGTTTTCCATCCAAAAACTTCACAAAATCAATTTCTTTTCCAATTTATTTTATTCATCCATTTTCGACGAAATTCATTTTCCGTCAAAAATCTTTGATGGAATCCATTTTCAGTCGAAAAACTTCACAAAACCAATTTCTTTTGCATTTATTTTATTCGTCAGTTTTCGACGGAATCCATTTTCCGTCGAAAAACTTCACAAAATCAATTTCTTTTGCATTTATTTTATTTATCAGTTTTCGACGAAATTCTTTTTCCGTCGAAAAACATCACAAAATGAATTTCTTTTGCAATTTATTTTATTCATCCGTTTTCGACGACTTTCTTTTTCCGTCGAAAAACATCACAAAATGAATTTCTTTTGCAATTTATTTTATTCATCCGTTTTCGACGGAATTCGTTTTCCGTCAAAAAACTTCACAATATCAATTTCTTTTGCATATATTTTATTCATCCATTTTCGACGGAATCCGTTTTCCATCCAAAAACTTCACAAAATCAATTTCTTTTCCAATTTATTTTATTCATCCATTTTCGACGAAATTCATTTTCCGTCAAAAATCTTTGATGGAATCCATTTTCAGTCGAAAAACTTCACAAAACCAATTTCTTTTGCATTTATTTTATTCGTCAGTTTTCGACGGAATCCATTTTCCGTCGAAAAACTTCACAAAATCAATTTCTTTTGCATTTATTTTATTTATCAGTTTTCGACGAAATTCTTTTTCCGTCGAAAAACATCACAAAATGAATTTCTTTTGCAATTTATTTTATTCATCCGTTTTCGACGACTTTCTTTTTCCGTCGAAAAACATCACAAAATGAATTTCTTTTGCAATTTATTTTATTCATCCGTTTTCGACGGAATTCGTTTTCCGTCAAAAAACTTCACAATATCAATTTCTTTTATTTTATTCATCCATTTTCGACGGAATCCGTTTTCCATCCAAAAACTTCACAAAATCGATTTCTTTTGCATTTATTTTATTCATCCGTTTTCAACGGAATCCATTTTCCTTCGAAAAACAACACAAAACAATTTCTTCTGCATTTATTTTATTCATCCGTTTTCAACGGAATACATTTTCCTTCAAAAAAACAACACAAAATCAATTTCTTCTGCATTTATTTTATTCATCCGTTTTTTATGGAATCCATTTTCCGTCAAAAAACTTCACAAAATGAATTTCTTTGCCATTTATCTTATTCATCCATTTTCAACGGAATTCATTTTCCGCCCAAAATCTTCGACGGAATCCATTTTTTGTTGAAAAAATTACAAAATAATTTTTTTTGCATTTATTTTATTCATCTGTTTTCGACAGAATTCATTTTCAGTCAAAAATCTTCGACGGAAATCACTTTTCATCAAAAATCTTCGACGGAATCCATTTCCCGTCGAAAACTTCACAAAACTCAATTTATTTTGCATTTATTTAATTCATCAGTTTTCGACGGAATCCATTTTCCATCGAAAAACTTCACAAAATCAATTTCTTTTACAATTATTTTATTCATCAGTTTTCGATGGAATTCGTTTTCCGTCGAAAAACTTCACAAAATGAATTTCTTTTGCATTTATTTTATTCATCCGATTTCGACGTAATTCGTTTTCCGTCAAAAATCTACGACGAAATCCATTTTCGTCGAAAACCTTCACAAAATCAATTGCTTTTGCATTTATTATATTCATCCATTTTCGACGGAATCCGTTTTCCGTCAAAAAACTTCACAATATCAATTTCTTTTGCATTTATTTTATTCATCCATTTTCGATGGAATCCATTTAATGTCAAAAAACTTCACAAAATCCATTTCTTTTGCATTTATTTTATTCATCCATTTTCGACGGAATTCATTTTCCGTCAAAAATCTTTGACGGAATCCATTTTCCGTCGAAAAACTTCACAAAATCAATTTCTTTTGCATTTATTTTATTCATCAGTTTTCGACAGAATTCGTTTTCCATCGAAAAACTTCTCAAAATCAATTTCTTTTGCATTTATTTTATTTATCAGTTTTCGACGGAATTCTTTTTCCGTCGAAAAACTTCACAAAATTAATTTCTTTTGCAATTTATTTTATTCATCCGTTTTCAACGGAATTCGTTTTCCGTCAAAAAACTTCACAAAATCAATTTCTTTTGCATTTATTTTATTTATCCATTTTCGACGGAATTCATTTTCCGTCAAAAATCTTCGACGGAATCCATTTTCCGTCAAAAATCTTCGACGGAATCCATTTTCCATCGAAAAACTTCACAAAATCAATTTCTTTTGCATTTATTTTATTCGTTAGTTTTCGACGGAATCCATTTTCCGTCAAAAATCTTCGACGGAATCCATTTTCCGTCGAAAAACTTCACAAAATCAATTTCTTTTGCATTTATTTTTTTAATCCATTTTCGACGGAATCCATTTTCCATCGAAAAACTTTACAAAATCAATTTCTTTTCCAATTTATTTTATTCATCCATTTTCGACGAAATTCATTTTTGACGGAATCCATTTTTCGTCGAAAAACTTCACAAAATCAATTTCTTTTGCATTTATTTTATCCATTTTCGACGGAATCCATTTTCCATCGAAAAACTTCACAAAACCAATTTCTTTTGCAATTATTTTATTTCAGTTTTTCGTCAGTTTTCGAAAAACATCACAAAATGAATTTCTTTTGCAATTTATTTTAATCCATTTTCCATCGAAAAACTTCACAAAATCAATTTCTTTTGCATATATTTTATTCATCCATTTTCGACGGAATCCGTTTTCCATCCAAAAACTTCACAAAACCAATTTCTTTTCCAATTTATTTTATTCATCCATTTTCGACGAAATTCATTTTCCGTCAAAAATCTTTGATGGAATCCATTTTCAGTCGAAAAACTTCACAAAACCAATTTCTTTTGCATTTATTTTATTCGTCAGTTTTCGACGGAATCCATTTTCCGTCGAAAAACTTCACAAAATCAATTTCTTTTGCATTTATTTTATTTATCAGTTTTCGACGAAATTCTTTTTCCGTCGAAAAACATCACAAAATGAATTTCTTTTGCAATTTATTTTATTCATCCGTTTTCGACGAAATTCTTTTTCCGTCGAAAAACATCACAAAATGAATTTCTTTTGCAATTTATTTTATTCATCCGTTTTCGACGGAATTCGTTTTCCGTCAAAAAACTTCACAATATCAATTTCTTTTGCATATATTTTATTCATCCATTTTCGACGGAATCCGTTTTCCATCCAAAAACTTCACAAAATCGATTTCTTTTGCATTTATTTTATTCATCCGTTTTCAACGGAATCCATTTTCCTTCGAAAAACAACACAAAATCAATTTCTTCTGCATTTATTTTGTTCATCCGTTTTCAACGGAATACATTTTCCTTCAAAAAACAACACAAAATCAATTTCTTCTGCATTTATCTTATTCATCCGTTTTTTATGGAATCCATTTTCCGTCAAAAAACTTCACAAAATGAATTTCTTTGCCATTTATCTTATTCATCCATTTTCAACGGAATTCATTTTCCGTCCAAAATCTTCGACGGAATCCATTTTTTGTTGAAAAAATTACAAAATAATTTTTTTTACATTTATTTTATTCATCTGTTTTCGACAGAATTCATTTTCAGTCAAAAATCTTCGACGGAAATCACTTTTCATCAAAAATCTTCGACGGAATCCATTTCCCGTCGAAAAACTTCACAAAACTCAATTTATTTTGCATTTATTTAATTCATCAGTTTTCGACGGAATCCATTTTCCATCGAAAAACTTCACAAAATCAATTTCTTTTACAATTATTTTATTCATCAGTTTTCGACGGAATTCGTTTTCCGTCGAAAAACTTCACAAAATCAATTTCTTTTGCAATTTATTTTATTCATCCGTTTTCGACGGAATTCGTTTTTCGTCAAAAATCTTCGACAAAATCCATTATCTTCACAAAATCAATTTCTTTTGCAATTATTTTATTCATCCATTTTCGACGGAATCCGTTTTCCGTCAAAAAACTTCACAATATCAATTTCTTTTGCATTTATCTTATTCATCCATTTTTTACGGAATCCATTTTCCGTCAAAAAACTTCACAAAATCAAATTCTTTTGCATTTATTTTATTCATCCATTTTCGACGGAATACATTTTCCGTAAAAAATCTTCGACGGAATCCATTTTTCGTCGAAAAATTTCACAAAATCAATTTCTTTTGCAATTATTTTTTTCATCCGTTTTCGACGGAATCCATTTTCCGTTGTAGGAATCCATTTTCCGTCGAAAAACTTCACAAAATCAATTTCTCTTGCATTTATTTTATTCATCAGTTTTCAACGGAATCCATTTTCCATCGAAAAACTTCACAAAATCAATTTCTTTTGCAATTATCTTATTCATCAGTTTTCGACGGAATTCGTTTTCCGTCGAAAAACTTCACAAAATCAATTTCTTTTGCAATTTATTTTATTCATCCATTTTCGACGGAATTCATTTTCCATAAAAAATCTTCGACGAAATCCATTTTCGTCGAAAAAACTCACAAAACCAATTTCTTTTGCATTTATTTTATTCGTCAGTTTTCGACGGAATCCATTTTCTGTCGAAAAACTTCACAAAATCAATTTCTTTTGCATTTATTTTATTTATCAGTTTTCGACGAAATTCTTTTTCCGTCGAAAAACATCACAAAATGAATTTCTTTTGCAATTTATTTTATTCATCCGTTTTCGACGAAATTCTTTTTCCGTCGAAAAACATCACAAAATGAATTTCTTTTGCAATTTATTTTATTCATCCGTTTTCGACGGAATTCGTTTTCCGTCAAAAAACTTCACAATATCAATTTCTTTTGCATTTATTTTATTCATCCATTTTCGACGGAATCCGTTTTCCATCCAAAAACTTCACAAAATCGATTTCTTTTGCATTTATTTTATTCATCCGTTTTCAACGGAATCCATTTTCCTTCGAAAAACAACACAAAAACAATTTCTTCTGCATTTATTTTATTCATCCGTTTTCAACGGAATACATTTTCCTTCAAAAAACAACACAAAATCAATTTCTTCTGCATTTATTTTATTCATCCGTTTTTTATGGAATCCATTTTCCGTCAAAAAACTTCACAAAATGAATTTCTTTGCCATTTATCTTATTCATCCATTTTCAACGGAATTCATTTTCCGTCCAAAATCTTCGACGAAATCCATTTTTTGTTGAAAAAATTACAAAATAATTTTTTTTGCATTTATTTTATTCATCTGTTTTCGACAGAATTCATTTTCAGTCAAAAATCTTCGACGGAAATCACTTTTCATCAAAAATCTTCGACGGAATCCATTTCCCGTCGAAAAACTTCACAAAACTCAATTTATTTTGCATTTATTTAATTCATCAGTTTTCGACGGAATCCATTTTCCATCGAAAAACTTCACAAAATCAATTTCTTTTACAATTATTTTATTCATCAGTTTTCGACGGAATTCGTTTTCCGTCGAAAAACTTCACAAAATGAATTTCTTTTGCATTTATTTTATTCATCCGTTTTCGACGGAATTCGTTTTTCGTCAAAAATCTTCGACAAAATCCATTTTCTTCACAAAATCAATTTCTTTTGCAATTATTTTATTCATCCATTTTCGACGGAATCCGTTTTCCGTCAAAAAACTTCACAATATCATTTTCTTTTGCATTTATCTTATTCATCCATTTTTTACGGAATCCATTTTCCGTCAAAAAACTTCACAAAATCAATTTCTTTTGCATTTATTTTATTCATCCATTTTCGACGGAATACATTTGCCGTAAAAAATCTTCGAAGGAATCCATTTTCCGTCGAAAAATTTCACAAAATCAATTTCTTTTGCAATTATTTTTTTCATCCGTTTTCGACGGAATCCATTTTCCGTCGTAGGAATCCATTTTCCGTCGAAAAACTTCACAAAATCAATTTCTTTTGCAATTATTTTTTTCATCCGTTTTCGACGGAATCCATTTTCCGTCGTAGGAATCCATTTTCCATCGAAAAACTTCACAAAATCAATTTCTTTCGCATTTATTTTATTCATCAATTTTCGACGGAATCCATTTTCCATCGAAAAACTTCACAAAATCAATTTCTTTTGCAATTATCTTAGTCATCAGTTTTCGACGGAATTCGTTTTCCGTCGAAAAACTTCACAAAATGAATTTCTTTTCCAATTTATTTTATTCATCCATTTTCGTCGGAATTCATTTTCCGTAAAAAATCTTCGACGAAATCCATTTTCGTCGAAAAACTTCACAAAATGAATTTCTTTTGCATTTGTTTTATTCATCAGTTTTCGACGGAATCCATTTTCCATTGAGAAACTTCACAAAATCAATTTCTTTTGCATTTATTTTATTCATCATTTTTCGACGGAATTTTTTTTCCGTCGAAAAACATCAAAAAATGAATTTCTTTTGCAATTTATTTTATTCATCCGTTTTCGACGGAATTTGTTTTCCGTCGAAAAACATCAAAAAATGAATTTCTTTTGCAATTTATTTTATTCATCCGTTTTCGACGGAATTCGTTTTCCGTCAAAAATCTTCGACGAAATCCATTTTCGTCGAAAAACTTCACAAAATCAATTGCTTTTGCATTTATTTTATTCATCCATTTTCGACGAAATCCGTTTTCCGTCAAAAAACTTCACAATATCAATTTCTTTTGCATTTATTTTATTCATCCATTTTCGACGGAATCCATTTTCTGTCAAAAAACTTCACAAAATCCATTTATCTTGCATTTCTTTTATTCATCCATTTTCGACGAAATTCATTTTCCGTCAAAAATCTTTGACGGAATCCATTTTTAGTCGAAAAACTTCACAAAACCAATATCTTTTGCATTTTTTTTATTCGTCAGTTTTTGACGGAATCCATTTTCCGTCGAAAAACTTCACAAAATCAATTTCTTTTGCATTTGTTTTATTTATCAGTTTTCAACGGAATTCTTTTTCCGTCGAAAAACTTCACAAAATGAATTTCTTTTGCAATTTCTTTTATTCATCCGTTTTCGACGGAATTCATTTTCCGTCAAAAAACCATAATGCAGATAATCATAAACCTATAATAGGCCTAAAGCCCTTCCATCATATTACATACATCCATGGTACATTTACAATACTGGAATACATTTACATTTACAACTTTAACTTTAAACTACAAATGTTTACATATTACATCTTCACTTGCCAAATAAATCCATAAACTAAAATGACATGTAGGATATACTGAAACAAAACATGCATCACTACTCCATTCATCATCATGCGGGCTTCTCGCCCGCTGCTCCATATCCACTGGTACATCCTGAAATAAATGCCCCGAGACGGGGTGAGATATACGGATATATCTCAGTAACCAAGAGGTTCTGGAGAAAACTCTGCCCAATGGTTCACTTCGATGTATATCAATAATATAAAACACCATCACTGTTATAAAACGGGATAAAGCAAGGGATTTAGAGAAAGGGGGAAATATCAGAACAACTACGACATGCGGGATGGTAGCTACCAATACCACGCCATGTCCTCGGCTATACGCCTATGGGTACTACCCCTGGCGTGTTCAGAGAACAACCCACCAAGGTACCCCTTCCAACCATATACACCCGAGACAACCTAGTGTGCTCCTATCCGGATAACACACCACGATCCTGGGTCAACTGGAACTCCCTCTCGGAGACCTATCTAGTGGCAGTCCGGAAACACTTGCCCGAAGGGTAAAACTATCTACTGGCCAGAGATCTGGTACATATGTACCCACTGTGATAATGCACATGCATGCTCATGCTGTTCTACACTACTCATACACACTTCCTACCATTGCCATCAACTAGCAAGGTGGAACACAAAAGGGGAACAAGCCCCAGTACCAAGAGGTTACCTTTCTTTTTCCTTTCACTGAGCTCCGCAGAACTCCACTTACAGCTTGATTCATAGGGAACGCCTACACAGAAGACCATTCCACACACTTAGAACTTTGAATCCACTCATGAATTTCAACATAACATGTATAACCCACATCACTTACCTCAATCCACTTGATCCAGGACCAAGGGCAATCCACTGTTTCACTGTTGCAAGTCTATATCCACGTACGGCAACCTGTACAACCATGCACAGCCGTCAGTTTCAGTCAAAATACGTCAAAACGCGAAAACGTCAGATTTTCTCTTCACTCCCCCTAAGGGTTCGGCCATAATAAGGTTATTTTGGGTTTTATTTTCTAAATTTTCTTTCTCATTTTATTTCACTTACTTAGGTTACCAAGCAGCTAGTTCAATCGTCATTTTTCATTTTTACGACTTTTACGCAACGTTTTACGAATTATTACACTTTAGGCACATTTTGCCACTTTCAACAATTATTATTTTTACATTGATTCTTCCACATGCCAATCACCACACAATCCATCTAGTAACTTTTCCATCACACAACACAACACCAAAGTGTTCTAAAACATCAATTTGCTCAATTATACATCAATGGCCGAATCTTGGTTAGCCAAACCAAGGATTTCCACTCAATTCCTATGGTCCACAACTCACATAATCACTTCATATCATCATATAATCACACTACAATTCCCTATTCCACACATTAACACAAAACTCAAAAATCCACTTCATGCACCAATTTTTTTTCTAAGTTAAAATTCATTTTTTTCGCTTAAAATTTTCATTGCATTTCTAGCATTAATACATCATTCTAAGACATTATCATCTAATAGACATTTTCCATTTGAGCTTTCTAACACCACATATCACAAAATCCCTCTTTGGGGCAATTATCACAACTCAAAATTTAAGCAATGAAATATTGAAATAACTCACCCAATTGAACGGTATATGGCTCCACCTAAGTATACTCCACCATTGGAGCATTTGAAAGCATCATGATCCCACTTTTTTGCATGAAAACCGTGGCCTATATAGTGGTGGATCTCCCTCCACACTCAATTTCAAGACTCAATAATGGTACCAATGGGTTCAGGAAGTGTTTTCCATCAAGATTCAACACAAACTTTGTTGAATTTGGTGGATTATAGCTTGACTTATGGAAAGGAAGAAAATTCGCACAAAGATGAAGAGGAAAGGGGCTGGACGCTGTGGAAGAAGGGAAAAAAACCGTGAATGAAGGAGATGAATAGTGTTTAAGAAGTGTTTATTTGACTTTAAGTGGGTACTAGATCCCACGTGATTTAAAACTCACCCGAATTTCCCTCCGATATCACTAAAATTCACTATTTAAAAACCTAATGAGAAATTATAATTTTTCATCTTAACAAAATCCTTTAATTTTACTCCCTCAGATAAATTTGGAGCTTTCCGGTTGTTCGGAAAAACACTGCTTTAAGGTACAGCGCGCTCCGTTGACAAACTTCCACAAATTGACTTAAATCCCTCAAATCTTATCAGAAATCATATTTCCTATTTCTATGGAACATTTAAAATCAATATTTGAAACCTAGAGCTCAAAATTCCACTGGCACATTTTACGGTGCAATCTGACTGCGGTATTTTTACCCGAGAAAAACACTATTCACTGATTTTTCTGAAACTTGCCTATCCACTCAATTTATCGTTCTGAATCCATTTCCAGGCTTATTTTTATCATCTGAGACCTCCTGCTCAATTTTTTACCTTCCTAGGGTTGCGTGTTGGCTAATTACCGTTTTCCCCTTTCTTTGTATTTTGGCCTAATCTTTGGGATTTTCACTAATCCTTCACTTAATTTCTCACTTAATACTTTAATTACTTAATTTAGAATTGTGAGGTGTTATATTTTGCATTTATTTTATTCATCAGTTTTCGACGGAATTCGTTTTCCGTCGAAAAACTTCACAAAATCAATTTCTTTTGCATTTATTTTATTCATCCATTTTCGACGGAATTCATTTTCCATCAAAAATCTTCGACGGAATCCATTTTCCGTCGAAAAATTTCACAAAATTAATTTCTTTTGCATTTATTTTATTCATCAGTTTTCGATGGAATCCATTTTCCGTCGAAAAACTTCACAAAATCAATTTCTTTTGCATTTATTTTATTCATCAGTTTTCGATGAAATTCTTTTTCCATCGAAAAACTTCACAAAATGAATTTCTTTTGCAACTTATTTTATTCATCCGTTTTCAACGGAATTCATTTTCCGTCAAAAATCTTCGACACAATCCATTTTCGTCAAAAAACTTCACAAAATCAATTTCTTTTGCATTTATTTTATTCATCCATTTTCGACGGAATCCATTTTCTGTCAAAAAACTTCACAATATCAATTTCTTTTGCATTTATTTTATTCATCCATTTTCGACGGAATACATTTTCCCTCCAAAAACTTCACAAAATCAATTTCTTTCGCATTTATTTTATTCATCCATTTTCGACGGAATTCATTTTCCGTCAAAAATCTTCGACGAAATCCATTTTCCATCGATAAACCTCACAAAATTAATTTCTTTTGCATTTATTTTATTCATCCGTTTTCGACGGAATCCATTTTCCGTCGAAAAACTTCACAAAATCAATTTCTTTTGCATTTATTTTATTCATCCATTTTCGACGGAATTCATTTTCCGTCAAAAATCTTTGACGGATTTCCTTTTTCGTCGAAAAACTTCACAAAGTCGATTTTTTTTGCATTTAATTTATTTTTCCGTTTTCAATGGAATCTATTTTCCTTCAAAAAACATCACAAAATCAATTTCTTCAGCATTTATTTTATTCAGTTTCAACGAAATCCATTTTCTTTCGAAAAACAACACAAAATCAATTTCTTCTGCATTTATTTTATTCATCCGTTTTTTATGGAATCCATTTTCCGTCAAAAAACTTCACAAAACGAATTTCTATTCCATTTATCTTATTCATCCATTTTCAACGGAATTCATTTTTCGTCAAAAATCTCAGACGGAATCCAATTTTTGTCGAAAAAATTACAAAATAATTTATTTTTGCATTTATTTTATTCATCCGTTTTCGACGGAATTCATTTTCAGTCAAAAATCTTCGACGCAAATCACTTTCCGTCAAAAATCTTCGACGGAATCCATTTTCCGTCAAAAAACTTCACAAAATCCATTTCTTTTGAATTTATTTTTTTCAACAGTTTTCGACGAAATCCATTTTCCATCGAAAAACTTCACAAAATCAATTTGTTTTGCATTTATTTTATTAATCAGTTTTCGACAGAATTCGTTTTCCGTCAAAAAACTTCACAAAATGAATTTGTTTTGGAATTTATTTTATTCATCCATTTTCGATGGAATTCGTTTTCCGTCTAAAATCTTCGACGAAATCCATTTTCGTTGAAAAACTTCACAAAATCAATTGCTTTTGCATTTATTTTATTCATCCATTTTCGACGGAATCCGTTTTCCGTCAAAAACTTAACAAAATCAATTTCTTTTGCATTTATTTTATTCATCCATTTTCGACGGAATTCTTTTTCCGTCAAAAATCTTCAACGGAATCCATTTTCCATCGAAAAACTTCACAAAATAAATTTCTTTTGCAATTATTTTATCCATCAGTGTTCGACGGAATTCGTTTTCCGTCGAAAAACTTCACAAAATGAATTTCTTTTGCAATTTATTTTATTCATCCATTTTCGACGGAATTCGTTTTCCGTCAAAAATCTTCGACGAAATCCATTTTCGTCGAAAAACTTCACAAAATGAATTTCTTTTGCATTTGTTTTATTCATCAATTTTCGACGGAATCCATTTTCCAGAAAAACTTCACAAAATCAATTTCTTTTGCATTTATTTTATTCATCTGTTTTCGACGGAATTCGTTTTCAGTCGAAAAACTTCACAAAATGAATTTCTTTTGCAATTTATTTTATTCACCCGTTTTAGACGGAATTCGTTTTCCGTCAAAAATCTTCGACGAAATCCATTTTCGTCAAAAAACTTCACAAAATCAATTGCTTTTGCATTTATTTTATTCATCCATTTTCGACGGAATCCGTTTTCTGTCAAAAAACTTCACAATATCAATTTCTTTTGCATTAATTTTATTCATCCATTTTCGACGGAATCCATTTTCTGTCAAAAAACTTCACAAAATCCATTTCTTTTGCATTTATTTTATTCATCCATTTTCAACGAAATTCATTTTCCATCAAAAATCTTCGACGGAATCCATTTAACGTCGAAAAACTTCACAAAATCAATTTCTTTTGCATTTATTTTATTCACCAGTTTTCGACGAAATCCATTTTCCATCGAAAAACTTCACAAAATCAATTTCTTTTGCATTTATTTTATTCCTCAGTTTTCGACGGAATTCGTTTTCCGGCGAAAAACTTCACAAAATGAATTTCTTTTGCAATTTATTTTATTCATCCGTTTTCGACGGAATTCGTATTCTGTCAAAAATCTTCGACGAAATCCATTTTCGTCGAAAAACTTCACAAAATCAATTGCTTTTGCATTTATTTTATTCATCCATTTTCGACGGAATCCGTTTTCCGTCAAAAAACTTCACAAAATCAATTTCTTTTGCATTTATTGTATTCATTCATTTTCGACGGAATTCATTTTCCGTCAAAAATCTTCGACGGAATCCATTTTTCGTCGAAAAACTTCACAAAATCAATTTCTTTTGCATTTATTTTATTCATCAGTTTTCGACGGAATCCATTTTTCGTCTAAAAACTTAACAAAATCAATTTCTTTTGCATTTATTTTATTCATCAGTTTTCGGCGGAATCCATTTTCCGTTGAAAAACTTCACAAAATCAATTTCTTTTGCATTTATTTTATTCATCAGTTTTCGACGCAATTCTTTTTCCGTCGAAAAACTTCACAAAATCAATTTCTTTTGCATTTATTTTATTCATCCATTTTCGACGGAATACATTTTCTGTCAAAAATCTTCGACGGAATCCCTTTTCCGTCGAAAAACTTCACAAAGTCAATTTCTTTTGCATTTATTTTATTCATCAGTTTTCGACGGAATCCATTTTCCATCGAAAAACTTCACAAAATCAATTTCTTTTGCATTTATTTTATTCATCCATTTTCGACGGAATCCATTTTCCGTCAAAAATCTTCGACGGCATCCATTTTCCGTCGAAAAACTTCACAAAATCAATTTCTTTTGCATTTATTTTATTCGTCAGTTTTCGACGGAATCCATTTTCCGTCGAAAAACCTCACAAAATCAATTTCTTTTGCAATTATTTTGTTTATCAGTTTTCGACGAAATTCTTTTTCCGTCGAAAAACATCACAAAATGAATTTCTTTTGCAATTTATTTTATTCATCAGTTTTCGACGAAATTCTTTTTCCGTCGAAAAACATCACAAAATGAATTTCTTTTGCAATTTATTTTATTCAACCGTTTTCGACGGAATTCGTTTTCCGTCAAAAAACTTCACAATATCAATTTCTTTTGCATATATTTTATTCATCCATTTTCGACGGAATCCGTTTTCCATCCAAAAACTTCACAAAATCGATTTCTTTTGCATTTATTTTATTCATCCGTTTTCAACGGAATCCATTTTCCTTCGAAAAACAACACAAAATCAATTTCTTCTGCATTTATTTTATTAATCCGTTTTCAACGGAATACATTTTCCTTCAAAAAACAACACAAAATCAATTTCTTCTGCATTTATCTTATTCATCCGTTTTTTATGGAATCCATTTTCCGTCAAAAAACTTCACAAAATGAATTTCTTTGCCATTTATCTTATTCATCCATTTTCAACGGAATTCATTTTCCGTCCAAAATCTTCGACGGAATCCATTTTTTGTTGAAAAAATTACAAAATAATTTTTTTTGCATTTATTTTATTCATCTGTTTTCGACAGAATTCATCAGTCAAAAATCTTCGACGGAAATCACTTTTCATCAAAAATCTTCGACGGAATCCATTTCCCGTCGAAAAACTTCACAAAACTCAATTTATTTTGCATTTATTTAATTCATCAGTTCTCGACGGAATCCATTTTCCATCGAAAAACTTCACAAAATCAATTTCTTTTACAATTATTTTATTCATCAGTTTTCGACGGAATTCGTTTTCCGTCGAAAAACTTCACAAAATCTATTGCAATTTATTTTATTCATCCGTTTTCGACGGAATTCGTTTTTCGTCAAAAATCTTCGACAAAATCCATTTTCTTCACAAAATCAATTTCTTTTGCAATTATTTTATTCATCCATTTTCGACGGAATCCGTTTTCCGTCAAAAAACTTCACAATATCAATTTCTTTTGCATTTATCTTATTCATCCATTTTTTACGGAATCCATTTTCCGTCAAAAAACTTCACAAAATCAAATTCTTTTGCATTTATTTTATTCATCCATTTTCGACGGAATACATTTTCCGTAAAAAATCTTCGACGGAATCCATTTTTCGTCGAAAAATTTCACAAAATCAATTTCTTTTGCAATTATTTTTTTCATCCGTTTTCGACGGAATCCATTTTCCGTTGTAGGAATCCATTTTCCGTCGAAAAACTTCACAAAATCAATTTCTCTTGCATTTATTTTATTCATCAGTTTTCAACGGAATCCATTTTCCATCGAAAAACTTCACAAAATCAATTTCTTTTGCAATTATCTTATTCATCAGTTTTCGACGGAATTCGTTTTCCGTCGAAAAACTTCACAAAATCAATTTCTTTTGCAATTTATTTTATTCATCCATTTTCGACGGAATTCATTTTCCATAAAAAATCTTCGACGAAATCCATTTTCGTCGAAAAAACTCACAAAACCAATTTCTTTTGCATTTATTTTATTCGTCAGTTTTCGACGGAATCCATTTTCCGTCCAAAAACTTCACAAAATCAATTTCTTTTGCATTTATTTTATTTATCAGTTTTCGACGAAATTCTTTTTCCGTCGAAAAACATCACAAAATGAATTTCTTTTGCAATTTATTTTATTCATCCGTTTTCGACGACTTTCTTTTTCCGTCGAAAAACATCACAAAATGAATTTCTTTTGCAATTTATTTTATTCATCCGTTTTCGACGGAATTCGTTTTCCGTCAAAAAACTTCACAATATCAATTTCTTTTGCATTTATTTTATTCATCCATTTTCGACGGAATCCGTTTTCCATCCAAAAACTTCACAAAATCGATTTCTTTTGCATTTATTTTATTCATCCGTTTTCAACGGAATCCATTTTCCTTCGAAAAACAACACAAAAACAATTTCTTCTGCATTTATTTTATTCATCCGTTTTCAACGGAATACATTTTCCTTCAAAAAACAACACAAAATCAATTTCTTCTGCATTTATTTTATTCATCCATTTTTTATGGAATCCATTTTCCGTCAAAAAACTTCACAAAATGAATTTCTTTGCCATTTATCTTATTCATCCATTTTCAACGGAATTCATTTTCCGCCCAAAATCTTCGACGGAATCCATTTTTTGTTGAAAAAATTACAAAATAATTTTTTTTGCATTTATTTTATTCATCTGTTTTCGACAGAATTCATTTTCAGTCAAAAATCTTCGACGGAAATCACTTTTCATCAAAAATCTTCGACGGAATCCATTTCCCATCGAAAAACTTCACAAAACTCAATTTATTTTACATTTATTTAATTCATCAGTTTTCGACGGAATCCATTTTCCATCGAAAAACTTCACAAAATCAATTTCTTTTACAATTATTTTATTCATCAGTTTTCGATGGAATTCGTTTTCCGTCGAAAAACTTCACAAAATGAATTTCTTTTGCATTTATTTTATTCATCCGATTTCGACGTAATTCGTTTTCCGTCAAAAATCTACGACGAAATCCATTTTCGTCGAAAACCTTCACAAAATCAATTGCTTTTGCATTTATTATATTCATCCATTTTCGACGGAATCCGTTTTCCGTCAAAAAACTTCACAATATCAATTTCTTTTGCATTTATTTTATTCATCCATTTTCGACGGAATCCATTTAATGTCAAAAAACTTCACAAAATCCATTTCTTTTGCATTTATTTTATTCATCCATTTTCGACGAAATTCATTTTCCGTCAAAAATCTTTGACGGAATCCATTTTCATTCGAAAAACTTCACAAAACCAATTTCTTTTGCATTTATTTTATTCATCAGTTTTCGACGGAATCCATTTTCCATCGAAAAACTTCTCAAAATCAATTTCTTTTGCATTTATTTTATTTATCAGTTTTCGACGGAATTCTTTTTCCGTCGAAAAACTTCACAAAATTAATTTCTTTTGCAATTTATTTTATTCATCCGTTTTCAACGGAATTCGTTTTCCGTCAAAAAACTTCACAAAATCAATTTCTTTTGCATTTATTTTATTTATCCATTTTCGACGGAATTCATTTCCGTCAAAAATCTTCGACGGAATCCATTTTCCGTCAAAAATCTTCGACGGAATCCATTTTCCATCGAAAAACTTCACAAAATCAATTTCTTTTGCATTTATTTTATTCGTTAGTTTTCGACGGAATCCATTTTCCGTCAAAAATCTTCGACGGAATCCATTTTCCGTCGAAAAACTTCTCAAAATCAATTTCTTTTGCATTTATTTTTTTAATCCATTTTCGACGGAATCCATTTTCCATCGAAAAACTTTACAAAATCAATTTCTTTTCCAATTTATTTTATTCATCCATTTTCGACGAAATTCATTTTCCGTCAAAAATCTTTGATGGAATCCATTTTCAGTCGAAAAACTTCACAAAACCAATTTCTTTTGCATTTATTTTATTCGTCAGTTTTCGACGGAATCCATTTTCCATCGAAAAACTTCACAAAATCAATTTCTTTTGCAATTATTTTATTTATCAGTTTTCGACGAAATTCTTTTTCCGTCGAAAAACATCACAAAATGAATTTCTTTTGCAATTTATTTTATTCATTAGTTTTCGACGAAATTCTTTTTCCGTCGAAAAACATCACAAAATGAATTTCTTTTGCAATTTATTTTATTCATCCGTTTTCGACGGAATTCGTTTTCCGTCAAAAAACTTCACAATATCAATTTCTTTTGCATATATTTTATTCATCCATTTTCGACGGAATCCGTTTTCCATCCAAAAACTTCACAAAATCGATTTCTTTTGCATTTATTTTATTCATCCGTTTTCAACGGAATCCATTTTCCTTCGAAAAACAACACAAAATCAATTTCTTCTGCATTTATTTTGTTCATCCGTTTTCAACGGAATACATTTTCCTTCAAAAAACAACACAAAATCAATTTCTTCTGCATTTATCTTATTCATCCGTTTTTTATGGAATCCATTTTCCGTCAAAAAACTTCACAAAATGAATTTCTTTGCCATTTATCTTATTCATCCATTTTCAACGGAATTCATTTTCCGTCCAAAATCTTCGACGGAATCCATTTTTTGTTGAAAAAATTACAAAATAATTTTTTTTACATTTATTTTATTCATCTGTTTTCGACAGAATTCATTTTCAGTCAAAAATCTTCGACGGAAATCACTTTTCATCAAAAATCTTCGACGGAATCCATTTCCCGTCGAAAAACTTCACAAAACTCAATTTATTTTGCATTTATTTAATTCATCAGTTTTCGACGGAATCCATTTTCCATCGAAAAACTTCACAAAATCAATTTCTTTTACAATTATTTTATTCATCAGTTTTCGACGGAATTCGTTTTCCGTCGAAAAACTTCACAAAATGAATTTCTTTTGCAATTTATTTTATTCATCCCTTTTCGACGGAATTCGTTTTTCGTCAAAAATCTTCGACAAAATCCATTATCTTCACAAAATCAATTTCTTTTGCAATTATTTTATTCATCCATTTTCGACGGAATCCGTTTTCCGTCGAAAAACTTCACAAAACTCAATTTCTTTTGCATTTATCTTATTCATCCATTTTTTACGGAATCCATTTTCCGTCAAAAAACTTCACAAAATCAAATTCTTTTGCATTTATTTTATTCATCCATTTTCGACGGAATACATTTTCCGTAAAAAATCTTCGACGGAATCCATTTTTCGTCGAAAAATTTCACAAAATCAATTTCTTTTGCAATTATTTTTTTCATCCGTTTTCGACGGAATCCATTTTCCGTTGTAGGAATCCATTTTCCGTCGAAAAACTTCACAAAATCAATTTCTCTTGCATTTATTTTATTCATCAGTTTTCAACGGAATCCATTTTCCATCGAAAAACTTCACAAAATCAATTTCTTTTGCAATTATCTTATTCATCAGTTTTCGACGGAATTCGTTTTCCGTCGAAAAACTTCACAAAATGAATTTCTTTTGCAATTTATTTTATTCATCCATTTTCGACGGAATTCATTTTCCATAAAAAATCTTCGACGAAATCCATTTTCGTCGAAAAAACTCACAAAACCAATTTCTTTTGCATTTATTTTATTCGTCAGTTTTCGACGGAATCCATTTTCCGTCCAAAAACTTCACAAAATCAATTTCTTTTGCATTTATTTTATTTATCAGTTTTCGACGAAATTCTTTTTCCGTCGAAAAACATCACAAAATGAATTTCTTTTGCAATTTATTTTATTCATCCGTTTTCGACGACTTTCTTTTTCCGTCGAAAAACATCACAAAATGAATTTCTTTTGCAATTTATTTTATTCATCCGTTTTCGACGGAATTCGTTTTCCGTCAAAAAACTTCACAATATCAATTTCTTTTGCATTTATTTTATTCATCCATTTTCGACGGAATCCGTTTTCCATCCAAAAACTTCACAAAATCGATTTCTTTTGCATTTATTTTATTCATCCGTTTTCAACGGAATCCATTTTCCTTCGAAAAACAACACAAAAACAATTTCTTCTGCATTTATTTTATTCATCCGTTTTCAACGGAATACTTTTCCTTCAAAAACAACACAAAATCAATTTCTTCTGCATTTATTTTATTCATCCATTTTTTATGGAATCCATTTTCCGTCAAAAAACTTCACAAAATGAATTTCTTTGCCATTTATCTTATTCATCCATTTTCAACGGAATTCATTTTCCGCCCAAAATCTTCGACGGAATCCATTTTTTGTTGAAAAAATTACAAAATAATTTTTTTTGCATTTATTTTATTCATCTGTTTTCGACAGAATTCATTTTCAGTCAAAAATCTTCGACGGAAATCACTTTTCATCAAAAATCTTCGACGGAATCCATTTCCCATCGAAAAACTTCACAAAACTCAATTTATTTTACATTTATTTAATTCATCAGTTTTCGACGGAATCCATTTTCCATCGAAAAACTTCACAAAATCAATTTCTTTTACAATTATTTTATTCATCAGTTTTCGATGGAATTCGTTTTCCGTCGAAAAACTTCACAAAATGAATTTCTTTTGCATTTATTTTATTCATCCGATTTCGACGTAATTCGTTTTCCGTCAAAAATCTACGACGAAATCCATTTTCGTCGAAAACCTTCACAAAATCAATTGCTTTTGCATTTATTATATTCATCCATTTTCGACGGAATCCGTTTTCCGTCAAAAAACTTCACAATATCAATTTCTTTTGCATTTATTTTATTCATCCATTTTCGACGGAATCCATTTAATGTCAAAAAACTTCACAAAATCCATTTCTTTTGCATTTATTTTATTCATCCATTTTCGACGAAATTCATTTTCCGTCAAAAATCTTTGACGGAATCCATTTTCATTCGAAAAACTTCACAAAACCAATTTCTTTTGCATTTATTTTATTCATCAGTTTTCGACGGAATCCATTTTCCATCGAAAAACTTCACAAAATCAATTTCTTTTGCATTTATTTTTTATCAGTTTTCGACGGAATCATTTTCCGTCGAAAAACTTCACAAAATCAATTTCTTTTGCATTTATTTTTATTCATCCGTTTTCAACGGAATCCATTTCCGTCAAAAAACTTCACAAAATCAATTTCTTTTGCATTTATTTTATTTATCATTTTATTCATCAAAAATCTTCGACGGAATCCATTTTCCGTCAAAAATCTTCGACGGAAAAAACTTCACAAAATCAATTTCTTTTGCATTTATTTTATTCATTTCGACGGAATCATTTTCCGTCGAAAAACTTCACAAAATCAAAATCTTCGACGG
This sequence comes from Gastrolobium villosum, assembly GCA_032173675.1. Lineage (NCBI taxonomy): Eukaryota > Viridiplantae > Streptophyta > Magnoliopsida > Fabales > Fabaceae > Gastrolobium > Gastrolobium villosum. The sequence continues at coordinate 97,136 of JAVKPL010002763.1, forward strand.
AATCGATTTTTTGTTGAAAAAATTACAAAATAATTTTTTTTACATTTATTTTATTCATCTGTTTTCGACAGAATTCATTTTCCGTCAAAAATCTTCGACGGAAATCACTCACAAAACCAATTTCTTTTGCATTTAAAATCTTCGACGGAATCCATTTTCCGTCGAAAAACTTCACAAAATCAATTTCTTTTGCATTTATTTTATTCATCAGTTTTCGAATCCATTTTCCACGAAAAACTTCACAAAATCAATTTCTTTTACAATTATTTTTTCAGTTTTCGAAAATTCGTTTTCCGTCGAAAAACTTCACAAAATCAATTTCTTTTGCAATTTATTTTATTCATCCGTTTTCGACGGAATTCGTTTTTCGTCAAAAATCTTCGACAAAATCCATTATCTTCACAAAATCAATTTCTTTTGCAATTATTTTATTCATCCATTTTCGACGGAATCCGTTTTCCGTCAAAAAACTTCAAAATCAATTTCTTTTGCATTTATTTTATTCATCCGTTTTCGACGGAATTTGTTTTCCGTCGAAAAACTTCACAAAATCAAATTCTTTTGCATTTATTTTATTCATCCATTTTCGACGGAATACATTTTCCGTAAAAAATCTTCGACGGAATCCATTTTTCGTCGAAAAATTTCACAAAATCAATTTCTTTTGCAATTATTTTTTTCATCCGTTTTCGACGGAATCCATTTTCCGTTGTAGGAATCCATTTTCCGTCGAAAAACTTCACAAAATCAATTTCTCTTGCATTTATTTTATTCATCAGTTTTCAACGGAATCCATTTTCCATCGAAAAACTTCACAAAATCAATTTCTTTTGCAATTATCTTATTCATCAGTTTTCGACGGAATTCGTTTTCCGTCGAAAAACTTCACAAAATGAATTTCTTTTGCAATTTATTTTATTCATCCATTTTCGACGGAATTCATTTTCCATAAAAAATCTTCGACGAAATCCATTTTCGTCGAAAAAACTCACAAAACCAATTTCTTTTGCATTTATTTTATTCGTCAGTTTTCGACGGAATCCATTTTCCGTCCAAAAACTTCACAAAATCAATTTCTTTTGCATTTATTTTATTTATCAGTTTTCGACGAAATTCTTTTTCCGTCGAAAAACATCACAAAATGAATTTCTTTTGCAATTTATTTTATTCATCCGTTTTCGACGACTTTCTTTTTCCGTCGAAAAACATCACAAAATGAATTTCTTTTGCAATTTATTTTATTCATCCGTTTTCGACGGAATTCGTTTTCCGTCAAAAAACTTCACAATATCAATTTCTTTTGCATTTATTTTATTCATCCATTTTCGACGGAATCCGTTTTCCATCCAAAAACTTCACAAAATCGATTTCTTTTGCATTTATTTTATTCATCCGTTTTCAACAATCCATTTTCCTTCGAAAAACAACACAAAAACAATTTCTTCTGCATTTATTTTATTCATCCGTTTTCAACGGAATACATTTTCCTTCAAAAACAACACAAAATCAATTTCTTCTGCATTTATTTTATTCATCCATTTTTTATGGAATCCATTTTCCGTCAAAAAACTTCACAAAATGAATTTCTTTGCCATTTATCTTATTCATCCATTTTCAACGGAATTCATTTTCCGCCCAAAATCTTCGACGGAATCCATTTTTTGTTGAAAAAATTACAAAATAATTTTTTTTGCATTTATTTTATTCATCTGTTTTCGACAGAATTCATTTTCAGTCAAAAATCTTCGACGGAAATCACTTTTCATCAAAAATCTTCGACGGAATCCATTTCCCATCGAAAAACTTCACAAAACTCAATTTATTTTACATTTATTTAATTCATCAGTTTTCGACGGAATCCATTTTCCATCGAAAAACTTCACAAAATCAATTTCTTTTACAATTATTTTATTCATCAGTTTTCGATGGAATTCGTTTTCCGTCGAAAAACTTCATAAAATGAATTTCTTTTGCATTTATTTTATTCATCCGATTTCGACGTAATTCGTTTTCCGTCAAAAATCTACGACGAAATCCATTTTCGTCGAAAACCTTCACAAAATCAATTGCTTTTGCATTTATTATATTCATCCATTTTCGACGGAATCCGTTTTCCGTCAAAAAACTTCACAATATCAATTTCTTTTGCATTTATTTTATTCATCCATTTTCGACGGAATCCATTTAATGTCAAAAAACTTCACAAAATCCATTTCTTTTGCATTTATTTTATTCATCCATTTTCGACGAAATTCATTTTCCGTCAAAAATCTTTGACGGAATCCATTTTCAGTCGAAAAACTTCACAAAACCAATTTCTTTTGCATTTATTTTATTCATCAGTTTTCGACGGAATCCATTTTCCATCGAAAAACTTCTCAAAATCAATTTCTTTTGCATTTATTTTATTTATCAGTTTTCGACGGAATTCTTTTTCCGTCGAAAAACTTCACAAAATTAATTTCTTTTGCAATTTATTTTATTCATCCGTTTTCAACGGAATTCGTTTTCCGTCAAAAAACTTCACAAAATCAATTTCTTTTGCATTTATTTTATTTATCCATTTTCGACGGAATTCATTTTCTGTCAAAAATCTTCGACGGAATCCATTTTCCGTCAAAAATCTTCGACGGAATCCATTTTCCATCGAAAAACTTCACAAAATCAATTTCTTTTGCATTTATTTTATTCGTTAGTTTTCGACGGAATCCATTTTCCGTCAAAAATCTTCGACGGAATCCATTTTCCGTCGAAAAACTTCACAAAATCAATTTCTTTTGCATTTATTTTTTTAATCCATTTTCGACGGAATCCATTTTCCATCGAAAAACTTTACAAAATCAATTTCTTTTCCAATTTATTTTATTCATCCATTTTCGACGAAATTCATTTTCCGTCAAAAATCTTTGATGGAATCCATTTTCAGTCGAAAAACTTCACAAAACCAATTTCTTTTGCATTTATTTTATTCGTCAGTTTTCGACGGAATCCATTTTCCATCGAAAAACTTCACAAAGTCAATTTCTTTTGCAATTATTTTATTTATCAGTTTTCGACGCAATTCTTTTTCCGTCGAAAAACATCACAAAATGAATTTCTTTTGCAATTTATTTTATTCATTAGTTTTCGACGAAATTCTTTTTCCGTCGAAAAACATCACAAAATGAATTTCTTTTGCAATTTATTTTATTCATCCGTTTTCGACGGAATTCGTTTTCCGTCAAAAAACTTCACAATATCAATTTCTTTTGCATATATTTTATTCATCCATTTTCGACGGAATCCGTTTTCCATCCAAAAACTTCACAAAATCGATTTCTTTTGCATTTATTTTATTCATCCGTTTTCAACGGAATCCATTTTCCTTCGAAAAACAACACAAAATCAATTTCTTCTGCATTTATTTTGTTCATCCGTTTTCAACGGAATACATTTTCCTTCAAAAAACAACACAAAATCAATTTCTTCTGCATTTATCTTATTCATCCGTTTTTTATGGAATCCATTTTCCGTCAAAAAACTTCACAAAATGAATTTCTTTGCCATTTATCTTATTCATCCATTTTCAACGGAATTCATTTTCCGTCCAAAATCTTCGACGGAATCCATTTTTTGTTGAAAAAATTACAAAATAATTTTTTTTACATTTATTTTATTCATCTGTTTTCGACAGAATTCATTTTCAGTCAAAAATCTTCGACGGAAATCACTTTTCATCAAAAATCTTCGACGGAATCCATTTCCCGTCGAAAAACTTCACAAAACTCAATTTATTCTGCATTTATTTAATTCATCAGTTTTCGACGGAATCCATTTTCGTCGAAAAAACTCACAAAACCAATTTCTTTTGCATTTATTTTATTCGTCAGTTTTCGACGGAATCCATTTTCCGTCCAAAAACTTCACAAAATCAATTTCTTTTGCATTTATTTTATTTATCAGTTTTCGACGAAATTCTTTTTCCGTCGAAAAACATCACAAAATGAATTTCTTTTGCAATTTATTTTATTCATCCGTTTTCGACGACTTTCTTTTTCCGTCGAAAAACATCACAAAATGAATTTCTTTTGCAATTTATTTTATTCATCCGTTTTCGACGGAATTCGTTTTCCGTCAAAAAACTTCACAATATCAATTTCTTTTGCATTTATTTTATTCATCCATTTTCGACGGAATCCGTTTTCCATCCAAAAACTTCACAAAATCG